>CM022546.1:4107378-4330393 GCA_012273795.1 Dendrolimus punctatus | reverse complement strand
GACTTTGCACGTGCTATTGAATCGTGCAGTTTGTAGTAATTCGAGTCCTGTAGCTCGTAACTACACATAGACAACGTTTTCACCACACAATACCCATAGACAATCACAAAGCGTTCTCATACCACAGCGGCGAAACTATCGCACTCAGTCTTTTTGATAAAAAATCCAATTCAACAACGCCTGCAATATCATGGCCAATACGAAACCGCCGAACATGTCCCAGCTGTGGGCATTCGAGGCACCCTGCCCACGTTCTGTGGCCTGAATTGGACTCTCTGGTTCTCGTTCATGGCCTCTACGGCCTTTATTAAGCGGTCTATGGCCACTGTCTGTTCTCTTAACGCGGTGTCCATTGCGTATAGAGTTTGCTTTATGGTCCTCCTGAAACAAGAGCATCGAATAAAGAAAGAGAGAGAGAGAGAGAGATTATTAAATTAACAGCGCCATCTTACAGATTACTTTTGTTGAGCAATTTTAGTTGAAGTTAAAAGAAATGATGAAGTGATAATTATGATTGGTGTATTTTTTTATTATTTATATAAAATTCTCGTGTCACAGTTTTCGTTGCCATACTCCTCCGAAACGGCTTGACGATTTTGATGAAATTTTTTGTGCTTATCCGGTATCTATGAGAATCGGCCAACATCTATTTTTCATCCCCCTAAATGTTAGGGGTAGTCCACCCTAAATTTTTTTATTTATTTTTAGACAAAATTTTTAATTTCTATTTTTTTATGATACAACATACAAAATACATACAACCCTAGATTTTCAACCCTCTACGATCAACCCCTATTTTTTACCGGGCAGGACGACGTCTGCCGGGACAGCTAGTTACTTATATTTCCTTTTTGTTTGTTATTATTTATTTCTTTATTTAAATAATATTATTTCTCTTTATCTTTGCATAAAACGATTTACGCAACCGTCCATTGATGCAGTACAGTATTGCTGCATTCTTATTGGAAATGAAGATTATTGGTGTTATATTATGTTAGATAACACTTTATGCAAGGATAATGGTCGATGATGTTATGCTGGAACAAGTGAATGAGTTTGTATATCTCGGATGTGCTTTTAGCAGGGATGGAAGGTACACCGCTGATATAGAAAGAAGAGTGAATTTGGGGAATAGTGTGAATGGAGCGTTAGGTAAACTTCTAGGCGCTAAGAACCTCAGCCAGAAGGCCCAGCTTGCCATACACAACGCGGTGCTGGTACCTACGCTCACGTATGGAAGCGAGAGTTGGGTATGGAACAGAGAGCATGAAAGTAGAGTAAACGCGGCCGAGATGCGTTCATAACACCGAAGTAAGAAAGAGAGTTGGTCTGAAAGAGAGTGTCGGGGTGAAGGTAAGGAAAGGAATGCTCCGGTGGTTCGGGCATATGGAAAGAATGTATGATGAAAGAATGACTAAACAGAAATACAATGCAAAAGTGGATGGATGCAGAAGTCGCGGAAGGCCACGACACACCTTCCATGATCAAATTGATCGTGTACTAGCAGAAGGTGATGTCAGGAGCCTTAAGAACAGACGAGCGTGCATGACGAGAGCTATGAATGTCAAAGAAGCAAGTGAGGTGTGTAAGAATAAGCCTAAATGGCGCTCTGTTGTTCGTGCCTACCCCGCAAGAGACCTGGCGTGAAGTTATGTATGTATGTGTGTAACACTTTATTACACATCAAAATATAGAATTACAGAAACAGACCATATTTACAATATTTTCTAGGCAATACAATAGGAGGCCTAATCACTCAAAGCGATCTCTTCCAGTCAACCTGATTCAGGAGAAATTCTTAACTAATCTGGCGATGTAGGTGGAGCAGAAAAAAAATAGGACTGTACGATTTAAATATAAATACTCACACTTATTTATAAATTTATTACATTTAATAATAAATTTAATAGATTATACAACGGACTACTCTGGGGCCAGTCCGAGACACTTAGACCTGGGATGGTCTGGGTGTATATCCTATATAAATATTAAAAACGCGAAAGTTTGTAACAATAGACGCATTGATGTATGTTTGTTACTCTTTCGTGCAAAAACTACTGAATGGATTTTGATGAAACTTTACAGTATATATCTTACACATCAGCATAACACATAGGCTATAATGTATAAAAATATAGTTTGAATTATCCAAAATATAGCGATTTTCCATCACCACGCGGGCGAAACCGCGGGCGCAGCTAGTATAAAATATTTTCAGATTATATTTCACAGCCGGGATTAATGATACTGTTACATACCGACAAAGACCGCACACCTGCATATTGTAAATACGAATTCTTTTATTTACTTTAATCTATTGGTATCGTACTTACTATATGGCTGTACTTAGTGTCGAACGAATTAACCATTGTTTTTGTTGAATTGCGTCGAAGCTTGCCAGATGTGCGTGAACGAGGGCCCCTTTGTCGGTATTATACAGTTTAGTATAAGCCAATGCCCGAACGGAGGGGTAGGGCAGTCAGGCGCCGACTACGATACGAGTGAGATGTTTGTAGTACTCTCGATTAGCGATATGGTGACGGACTTTGTGCGTGTTGAATCGCATTGAATCGTGCAGTGTGAACTGGTTGCATCCAGTTTTATTTGTATGATACATGTTTGTACAGTTCTAATAAACTCTATAGTAATTCCAACGGCATTCATTTTAATTCGAGTCCTGTAGCTCGTAACAATACTATACATACGTGGAGGTCTTACTCCTCCTGGCGAGCTCGTCGCGGCTGTCCGAGTCGGAGCCCCGCCGGGGGGTGTCCAGGGGCCTTAGGTCCACCGCGGACTTCGGGTGGGCAGCGGGGTGGCCACTCTTCGCGGACATTATCACGAAGTCCTCCTCGAACTCTACTATCTCCTCCTCTTGCCATGGACTGTATAAAAATCAAAAATGTGTGCGTGTACACACGTAAGAAATGAAACTTCTCTTAGGACCTTATTTCTCTAAAAATAATCTACTATATGCAACTTTACAGAAATTGGTTAAATAAATTTAAATAATGACTTTGCTGATTTTTATAAATCATTAAACACGTATATTAATTAAAACACAAAAAAGTAAAGAAATATTACAACGCTCGTCTCCGAATCCATCTATCAACAACGCGTTGCGCAACAAAGCAAGAAAAATGTGACGGTAATTTTTTTTCCAACGATAAAGAAGTTTCACTTCAAAAATGTGTGTCAGCTCCGACACCCGACTGGAGTTTACTTACTCCTTATGTACGATTGTCATTGAGTATGTAGGAATGAATAATTTATTGCTAAAACGTATTTATTTATTATCGCTGAAGCACAGCAGACAGACTGAGGGCCCAACTGTGATGGAAAGTAAAGAGAGAAAAATATAAATTACATATATCCGAATCCCTATTCAAGAAGGTACACTCAATAATCAAGTACCTTGTATTCGTGTGATTGTATTTCCATCCTTGATCGACCAGACCTGGAAGAAAATGGAAGCCAATTTAAATACAATGCCTGCCTTAAACTGTGTGTGTGTGTATGTGTGTTCGTGCGTGCGTGCGTGTGTGTGTGCGTGTGTGCATGTCTGTATATGTATGCGTAGCATTATGTATCACAGATAAGTTGGGTGGGATATAATTAAGCCCTTTCAAGAAGCCCTATTTGATGGTTCATATATTGTACTAGCCCGCCCCGCGGTCCCTCCCGCGTGGAGTTTGAAAATCGTCATAATTCCAAAATGATTTTTTTATAAATAAAAGTAGCCTAAGTTACCTTATTACATCAGCTACCTGCCAATAAAATCTCATCAAAATCGGTCCGGCCATTTCAGAGATTAGCCGGAACAAACAGGCATACACATTTTTTTAAAATGTTATTTTGGTGTATGTACCGTTTATATATTCATATATATGTAGTAAAAAGCGGTTATTTCAATATTACAAACAGACACTCCAATTTTATTTATATTGACGACCCAACTTTGTGACAGTTTCAAAATTAATTTCTATATTTTTACCAAACACTGTTATAGATCAATAAATAATAATTAATTAAAATAATTATTAGCGCTGTCTTGAATTGAATCGATTTATTCAATGCTTAATGTATGTAGACATTTATGATTATCTACAAAGTATAGCATGCATGTATATTATTAATTAACATTACACACACACACGCACACACGCAAACGCATATAAATAATAAATTTCTAAATGGTTTGAATTTGTACAATGCGTTTAAAAATGTGAAAAAATCAAGGAAGCTAATAAGCACCAACAGATTCCCAGATTTTTAGAATTTTGTCTGTCTGTCTGTCTGTTAGAGCATCACGTGAAAACTACTGAGCAGATTTAAATGAAATTCGGCTTAGAGCTAGCTTATAGCCCGGGGCGTAACTTAGGATACTTTTTATAAATGTCGTCGTTTCCGTGGGATAGAGCAAAATAGCGAAAAAGATGGCGTTGCAATCGCATCCTTTTAGGAAACTACTGAACGTACATGAATGAAATTCGACATAGTGCTGGCTTATAACCCGAGTCAATACGTATTTTATCCCGGTAAATGAAGTCGTTTCTTTAGAATGGACGAATTAGCAAAATAGATGGCACTGCAATCGATTTTTATCAATTTTTTATTCATGCTGGAACAGAAAAAGAATACAATTTCCTGTGTTAGGGCAGCCTGTCGTAAGAGGCGACAAAACAACCCACAGCCAGGTGGTAGGACATTTGCCCGACTGGATGGCTACCACCCCTGGTCTAGAGTATGTCGCCATAACAACCTCGAATTGTGTTACGGCACTAGAGGTCAGGTGCCAGTCTCCCTTGAGAGAGCGGCAGCGCATTTGTAGCACCTTTGGTGTTGCAAGTGTCCATAGGCGATGGTAACCGCTTTCCATCAAGTGGACAATCTGCCTGTCGGCTGACCTCCTGCAATTTAAAAAAAATCACTAACAAATACCTACGTCGCCAACAAAACATTTGTTTGTATAGTTCTAAAAAACTTTAAAATAATTCCAACGCCATTTTAATTCGAGCCCTGCAATATTTTAATTTAAGACAATATAATATTTGCACGCCATATGGGTAATGACATGTGCACTCATTTGTGCATAATTTAAAACCTGTTTTTTATGTACCATGTCATATGCAAATAAATTTCATTTCAGAAAGAGGGTAGACAGCAAAATTTTTGGAGCGATGTTGTACATACTTCATACTAGGCAAAGACCGAATCATTTTTTACCTTCTGGCGGTGACACGTGGAGGTCCCTATGGAAGAACCTCGGCACCCATGGAGCAATAAGGTTCCTAGCCCTCGCCCTTTGCGCCTCTTCTATTATCGTCTTCTGTTCTGTCGCTGCGATCTATAAAGATTTCCGTCTTAATCATTTCTCTCCTCTCACCTTGGAATAATTTAGGGTGTTTATATATAAATAACAGTGCAACATCCGTCCGTCCTAGGGTGCAGTTGAAAACCAGCGTCAGGCACCAGCTGCCTAGCACATGCTCAACTGCACCAATTTGGTACCATCGCGAAACTTTTTAAGCTATTACATTGTTCTTATCGCGGGCTTTGAGCGCGGCGACCGAATCAAGATATTCCGTAACGGAAAAACAACCTAACACCTCCCACTCCGCCTACCATGTAACTCGGCCGAACGTTCGCTTAACGTGTATGTATATGGTACGACTGTACGAAGCTCGCACGGATCGAGACTAACTGCTCCGAGATCCGACGAATACGAAAGCAGCTGGGTGTGGTATTAGGGTGATCAAAAAAAAAAATTGTTTTTTTCCAAACAGGCTCAAAAGTTTCTTTTGGGTGTAAAATAATTTCTGTGAAAAGATGAGCCCTTAATATTAATATTAAGATTGTCCTCATCGCATTTTTTAATTCCTATAAGAATAACACAGGAAAATATTTTTTTGCTTCTTCTGATTTTTGTACCGTTCAAACGACTGGTTGACTGATAAATCGCTGTTCCAATCTTTATAGAGAATTGAACGCTCTACAAAAAAGGTCTGATAACATTTTTTGATTTGTCGATTTTTGATTTTCGGCTACAGTCCGACTCACGCCTTCAATACGAACGCACGACAAACGCTAGTTTTCGCGCTCGCTGCTTGCCTTCAAATAAATCCTTCTGAACTATATTATATTTGACAAAAAAATTGATCCTTATTTTGACACTGAAACCAACAGTTTCGGTGTAATTTATAAAATTCGATCCAATTTTTGAACAATTGAACTTTGATCTTGAATAACTTTTGAACGCGTGGACAAATCAATAAATGTTATCAGACCTTTTTTGTAGAGCGTTCAATTCTCTATAACGATTGGAACAGCGATTTGTCATTCAACCAGTCGTTTGAACGGTACAAAAATCAAAAGAAGCAAAAAAAAATTTTCCTGTGTTATTCTTATGGGAATTTAAAAAATGCGATGAGGACTATTTTAATATTAATATTATGGGCTCATCTTTTCACAGAAATTTTTTTACACCCAAAAGAAACTTTTGAGCCTGTTTGAGAAAAAAATAATGTTTTTTTTTTTTGATCACCCTAATATATATACATATTAGTATAATAAATATCTACATATCTGTGCGTCGCGTACATTTTCCCCCTTAAGTGCTAATTACTTAGCGCTATCGTCCCTTGATAATAAAAGGGCGACGCGCGTTACAGGCCTACGCTATACTCCAGTGCGTGTGCGCACATCTATAATACATTTAGCATTTATAACGTACCCTTATTTAATAAATATAAACACACATGCTCTTAAACACACGCGCGCACTTACGCATGCATTTCGCTTCTTCACCTAAGCATAAAAATGCACAATTTATTTCTTCATATTTCCATTTTTATTAGTTACATTCTTAAGAAACCTATGTACTGTACGAGATGCGGAGGCCACGAGTTTCCATAGGACGGTGTCTTCTCAGTTTGGACTCCTATCTTCCTCTGCTTCGTTTTTTGATTAAATTCTTGTGTATCGTAGAAGTAAGACTTATTTGTAACCTAACATTCTTTAACTAAAACTTGTATTTTTGAGAGAAAATAAATATTATTATTATTCAATTGTCAGCCGTAACGCACTTTATTCGAAGGAAGAAGCAATATGGATGCCGGACCCACAGACATAGACAAAGATAAAATATAGTCATAGTGTTATTTATACTATTAAGTCTATGAGAATATCACCTTAATATATTTAATGTATACTTTCTAAAAAAATATTAATTTGATCTTGAACTGACCTGATCGTCGTTGTATATAGCCTCCGAGACTTTGAGCCAAAGCCGCTGCGACTCGTACTCCTGCTGCAGGTGCAGCTGCATCAGGTACCGCGGGAGGCGCTGCTCCTTCAATATCGCCACGTCTAGGAGGGTGGTTTCCTCCTGAAAGACGGGTGCAACAGCTTACAATAACAAATAAATAACATACAATAGGATATAAACAACTTAGAACAGGGGGGAATAAATAGATTATAACAGAAAATATTAAAAAAAACTTACAACAACTCCCAAAAGACTTGGTTTCATGACACAAAAACAAAATCACCATAATCGGTCCAGGTGATTAGGAGGATTCTAGAACCCGATCTCAACGCCACCTACCGGTTCTAATTGCAAATCTAAACCATCCGGGAACCCACTTAAACACATATTCATTCATTGGTGTTCCGCTCCTATTGCTCTTAGCGTGATGGTATATAGCCTATAACCTTCCTCGATAATTGGTCTATCTAATACAGAAAAAAAATTCAAATCAGACCAGTAGTTCCTGAGATTAGCGCGTTCAAGCAAACAAACAAAAAAAAAACTTATTAGCTTTATATAATATATATATATAAAAGATAAAACTCTCTCACCACACACGTCACATTCAGTCTTATATAAGCTGTTTATGTAATTAAAGCTTTTTAACTATCCCATGGGAACTTTTTAATTTTTCGGGATCAAAAGTATCCTTTATGTTGACCAGGGATATAGGCTATCACCATACAAAATTTTATGTAAATCGGTCCAGTCGTTTCGGAGATTAGCCGGTACAAACAGACAGACAAACAGAGAAACAAAAAATTATAAAAAAATCTAAATTAGTTCTACTTCACTTCTGACACACCCCCCCCCCCCCCCGACTCGGTTTTTAACATTTTTTTCAATTGTACAGAAATTCGACGTCTACAACTTTTGCATTTATAATATCGTTACAAGTTGATAATATACTCACCCCACTCCGTTTGTCTTTAATATCGATCTTTCCATCCCAGAAACCTTCCACAGTGGCGACAGTCTCCTTCCCCTTCTTGATACGACCCGATATCGCGTTTGTCTCGGAACTGCCCAAGAACGACTGAAATTCACAATAAAAAATTATTTAATTTACAAGGTTCTATACTATAAAGATATTGTGTGTAGGCATTCTCTTGAAGGTCGATAAACAGTTCCCCTTTATAAAGCACTGCTCGTGCGAAACTGTCGGTAAAACAGTTTCAATATGGTAGACACTGACAAGGTTGTACAAAGTGAAGAACGACAAAAAATAATAACATATTATTATTATTTTTTATGGCAGGAGTTCAGCAGACGGACAGACGGCCCGCTTTATGGAAAGCGGTGACCATCGTCTATGGACATTTGCAACACCAAAGGTGCTACAAATGCGCTGCTGCTCTCTTAAGGGAGACTGGAACCTGGTCACTAATGCCGGAACACAACTCAAGGTTGTTATGGCGACATCTAGACCAGGGGTAGTAGCCATCCAGTCGAGCAAATACCCTACCACCTGGCTGTGTATTTTGTCGCCTCTTACGACAGGTCACCCGAACGCAGGAAATTATATTCTATCTCCGTTCCTACATAATATATATCATGTTATGAAGAAATTGACAGTTTAAATACTAAACTTGAATACATATGTAATTACAAATTTCTTAAACGGTATCAGTCTATAACTTCGATCAAAAAACAAAAATTCTATCTATCTTATATACAAAATTCTCGTGTCACAGTGTTAGTTACCATACTCCTCCGAAACGGCTTGACCGATTCTCATGAAATTTTGTGTGCATATTGGGTAGGTCTGAGAATCGGACAACATCTTTGTTTTATCCCCCTAAATGTAAAGGGTGGTCCACCACTCTTTTCTCTTCATTTTTAGATAAATTATTTCATCTTTTATGATACAGCATTATACATACATCCCTAAATTTTCCACCCTCAACGATCCACCCCTATTTTTTACCGGGCAGGACGATGTCTGCCGGGACAGCTAGTAATATTATAAAATTATAAACATGCCGTGTACATTGAAGCTATTAAAAATCCAACTGGAATAGAGTACAAAGCAATAATACAACACGTTAAAGTACCGAGATCGTTGTGTTACACATTCAAAGTAATACACACTTACTCTTAATTTGAACTCTACATCAGCTTGATATCCCGTATCTGCGCATATTATATGTACCTGAAATTTAATAGGAATTAATATTGAAAATATACGTATATATATATATGCCGGAGGGAAGCTTTAATTGGACGTATTGTTGACTGGATGTATAACGCACAATATCATTTGTTTACATTTTAATTATTTCTAAAATTCTTAATGTAACTTAATTAGATTTGTTAAATGTTTCTATAACTTAAAGATCGTTCTAACCTAATAAAAGTTATGAAAATTGTAATTTAATAAACTACCAAGAGGCGCGCTCTATACTTTGAGTAGTATCTACTTGGGTAAACGGAGGAGTTTTTGTAACACATTTGGTTGATGGCAATTTAAAGAAACTATTGATGTCGGAAGTATGAGCGGGTGCCCTGAACCCGATGCTCGGTCTAAACTATGTCAAAATGTTGATAGAATCTAAATTAACAGTGTATAAACCGTGGCTATCGTGTTTTATGCTCGCATTTTACCCTGATGACGTCCACTTAAACTGCAATAACTAAAGGAGATATCGGGAGAATGAGGCCGTTCTGCGACATATATATATAAGGATAGTAAGTATTAAAATAATCATCGATAAAAAATATCATAAAAAAACACCAGTCTAGCCATTCCTTTGGTATGAGCTTCCCGGCCGATTTCGGCAATGGTGACTGTGTGCGACTGTTAATTTAAATTCATTTTCATTTGTTTGATTTTCTCTGTCTGATTATTATTTATTTATGTATATCAATATGTATATTTTTGTTGTATCTCCATGTCTATTTATACTTGCCATTTCAAAATCTTATATATAAGTATACTTTTTCATTCTATTTATATTGCAAAACCGACGTTACACAATTTTCTCTAATCCCATACTAAGGTTGTCTGGAAGAAATTGCTTTTAGTGATAAGACCGCCCTATTGTCTCTTACTTAAACTCCTTGAATTGTATCTTAATGTTATGCAATACAGTATATTCTATTCTAGACTGTGCTATTTGAAAAATAGAAGATTTAACACCTAAAACCTAAAGAACCAACCTTCCCGCCCAACTCCATACTGAGTGTCCCAATGACGATGCCCTTACAATGGGCATATGGTGCGGTCGTGATATAAGTCTCGCCCCAATCGAGAAGGTGGATCCTTGCGCAACCCTCGAGTATCGCCGATGTAGAATTTCCTGTTAAAAAAAACTCATCATCACAAACCGTAACTGCCCCCAAGTTATTTATACATGTTACAGTCAAAGTAATAAATCCGGATATTATATATATTATCTAGTCATTATTTATGATGTCTACTCAATTTAGATAAAGTGTCAATTGGCACAGAATTAATCATTTAAATTAGCAATTTTATATAATATCTTCGAAGACTTTGATAATATCATAAAACAAGTAGGTATAGGTAAAGATTATAAAATTATATTTCAATTTGCCTAAGTATTAAAATAACATTGTCATAGATAATAATTCTATGTTAATTAACATTGTTATAAAGTTATATAACTTTAATGTATAAAGTAAATTTAAAGATAACTAGCCATAAAACAAAGTTTAAAAAAAAACATAGAGATCAATACAAGTATTTGGTATCCCTCTTTAAAGACTGCAATAATAAAATATGTAATTTAATACTTTGGCTAACTTTGATCCGCTATTATGAATAATATCCGGATCAAGTGATTAATTTCTCACATTGTGTAGTCAATTTTGCTATTATATATAATGACCAGTCATTATGTATAATAGCTATATAATCACTATGACTGTAACATATACACAATTTATTTAGCAAGTCGAATAGAAAAAAAAGAGTTATAAATACAAGCTTTTGAGATCCTAGATATCATGTAGCGGCGTAGTGCTAGCCAAGACAAGTAAAGGAGTTCCTATCGCCACCTTCCGACTCCATCATCAGATCAGCTCCATGGCAGCATATTATTGCATTGTCACGCTATATACATATGCGTGCAAAATTTCAGCTCAATCGGAAACCGGGAGTTTGGTCAAAGTTAACTTGCAAGACTCCACCGGAACTTACATACATACATCCATTGCAAGTGAAATAAAAGCTTGTAATAAGGACATACCGTAAAACTTCGATCTGGCGAGCAAACTGCCCTCTATGACATAGCCTTCCTTCCTGTTGGACACGTAGAAAGCCGACACCGGTGGATGATGGGATACCTTCAAGAGAGAAATGTATGTAAATACGGTTGGTAAAACCAATTAGCGATCTTATGAGACTTATATTAAACTAGAGTTTACCTCTAGTGCGTGTCTCTTGTTTATAGAGTAAGCGCTACAGGTTATTATATTAAATTTTTATGTAATTGCCCACGGAAGATTCACTTCATTTTATATCGCTAATTATATCATACCCCGTGTATCTGTGAACAAAATAAATTACAAAACTTGACCAAAAAGGCCAAAACGGTCTAAATGACCAAAATACCACAGTGGCCGACATTGCAAAAATGACGGAATAAGCAAAAACGACCAAAAAGGCCAAAATAATTAAAATGGCCAAAGTGACCGACATTGCCAAAATGACCAAAAAGGCCATTTGGCCTATTTAGGCCAAAATGACCGAATAGGCAAAAACGTTACGTGCCGTCAAAGAAATGCGCAGATCTGCAGATCAGAACTTTAATTATACAACTATGACGAATGTAAATAAATATATAGTGTATTCTTCTGTAAGTGAGGTGTGTAAGAATAAGCCTAAATGGCGCTCTGTTGTTCGTGCCTACCCCGCAAGGGACCTGGCGTGAAGTTATGTATGTATGTAATCTTCCATTTAATAATTGAAGACGTGAGTGGATGAAGGTGATATGTCGCATATTCAGTTCTTTGCTTTTTTTGCGTAGATGAAGGTTATAAGTCGATACCAAATGACTACACAGACCTTAGACCATAGATATAAGGCTTATTTAAAAAAATAAAAAGTTGAAAAGGTGTTAAGTTCAGTTCAGTTTAAAATAAAAGTAAAGTTTTATCTCGATTTACTCAGAATTGGAATTATGCGATTTATCACCTTCATCCACTCATGTCTTCAATTATTAAATCATTAAATAATGTTAATAAGTCGAATAATAATAGTATAGGGTAGTTTGGAGGAGATCGCCTTTGGCGACAAGACCGCCCATTGCACTTTCATTTTATGTGCAATAAAGTTATTCATTCATGCCTGTCGTAAAAACGCAGTTTATTAACTTTCTTGCATTCTGAGCTCTTTTGTTTACTTCGTGTTTAAAACTTGCAATTAAGACAAAACATCCCAATGTTATCGTACTTGTTTTATGGCCGTCATTAGGGTCGAACTAACCCTTGCTCTTATTGCATTGGGTCGAAGCTTGCCAGGTGTGCGGATTAGCTCAGTGAACGCGGTCCTTTGATATATTGTACAGTTAAGTATAAAAAATGCCCGAAAGTAGGGGTGAACAGTCAAGCGACGTCTACGATACGAGTAAGACGCACATTCGATGAGCGGTATAGTGTCGGACTTTGCACGTGTTATTGAATCGTGCAGTTTTATACTGGCTGTGTCCAGTCGCATTTGTGCCTGTTTTATACGTGTTTGTAAAGTTCTACGGAATTTTTAATTCGAGTCCTGTAGCTCGTAACAATATATTAGATGACTTTCTGTC
Organism: Dendrolimus punctatus; assembly: GCA_012273795.1. Lineage (NCBI taxonomy): Eukaryota > Metazoa > Arthropoda > Insecta > Lepidoptera > Lasiocampidae > Dendrolimus > Dendrolimus punctatus. The sequence continues at coordinate 4,317,313 of CM022546.1, read as the reverse complement.
TTATATAACCTTTTCTTAAAAACATTTTTTCTATCGTCGGCGTCAACAGGACTTTGTAAGTACATATTTACAGCTTGGCAAAATTAAGTAGAAAATAATATGGGCGGCACTTTCGTAAATTTTGTCTTAACTCTAGCAACTCCATATTAGATCAAGAATAATTTCGATACTTACTAGTGATATTTAGTACGACATCAAACATCGTGCAAGTGTCAAGTTGCTTTAGTTACGTACGAATTTTGTCAAGATAGCCTATGATGTTTACTTTAATAATAATGTCTATAATTTTGTGAGCATAAAATTTAATACCTAGTAAGAGTTAACAATACAATTTTTTGATTAAAAGAAGCAAAACCAGTCGACACCTATCGTGTCGGCTGTTTTTTGGTAATTGTCGTCGAATTATAACGAAGAGATTTTTGCTTCAAATTCTTTGGTAAACTTTAAAAATCACTGCTCCCGCGAAACTAGGTATTGTCACATGCGTATTTAGTTATTCTTAGACTCGGATCAACGTTAAAATTAATATAACATGAACGGACAGTAAGTACAATAACGGACAGTAAGTACAGTAACGGACAGTAAGTACAGTAACGGACATTAAGTACAGTAACGGACAGTAAGTACAATAACGGACAGTAAGTACAATAACGGACAGTAAGTACAATAACGGACAGTACGCGTATACCCGCCACAATTGTCCAAGGCGGCTTGGCAGGTTTGACACATCGGTTATCTCGATGCGCAGGTTGCATCACGATGTTTTCCTTCACCGTTGTTAGCACGTGATGATTATAACAAAATGCACATTAGGTCAGAAAACAGCCCAAGTGGTGCATGAGTTCCGGCCGGGATCGAACCCGCGCCCTTTGATTGGGATGCATACCACAACTTACTAAGGCATAAGAAAAGCACATACCTGTTCAGCGACGTAGTATGTATAGGTATCGCTCTGTCGGTGCTTCCAGCAGCATCTGAAGGTCTCCCCGAGCACCGGATTGTAGGGCTTCTTCAGACCCTTGGGTTTGCGATACAACCCAGAGAGATACCATCGTAGTACGCATTTAAATCTTTGGTATGGGTCGTCTATACTTTGGGCCCTGGTGGAGGAAATGATGGTTATGACGGCCAGTTAAAACTTTTTGGGGGTATTTCCACAAAACTTTTAGCAAAATCGTCGTGACTGACTATATGGAAAATTATACATATATTTCTTATTCAAAACCCAGGAAAAACAACTACCAGACCTTTCAACACTGAACTCCTCCTGCACCAGAACACAACCTAACTTGATTGATTTTTTTATTTTAAATCCCACCAATTTTAATCTTATGCTATCTATACTAATATATAAAGCTGCAGAGTTTGTTTGTTTGCTAGTCGGATAACTACAAGTCGGATTTGAAAAATTCTTTCATTGTCAAATAGCCCATTTATCGAGGAAGGCTATAGGCTATATATCATCACGCTAACACCAATAGGAGCGGAGCACCAATCAAGAATCTTTCAAAATCGGTGGGTTTTTTGACTGTTACACGCGAACGACGTTGTGAGCAGAAGCTAGTTATATCCCCAAATAAGCAAGTTACGCTTATTTTAGGTAATATAGAACGCACTACTCAGGGTCCGATCCTTGACACTCAGACCATAATAATTGACGAAGGAAATTCGTGTTATAAGATGTCCACCGCAGTAGTCATGAGAACCATAGTGTACATTAATATCACATAGAAAATCGTCATAGATAAAATTCTTAGTCGATTCATCAGATGATTCGATTTATAATTAAATTACCATTTCTACCGTTTAGTTAATTTTATAAGCCCACTAAATTGTTGTCTAGATAATTTAGTGCAACAGCAACTAATTATTACAATTGTTCTTGTGATCCTGGCCACACTATGATGTAATTGATATTTTTAGCATGCAATTTTATTGTTTTGCAGGGTAGCATTTTCGTATAAAAGACTTAGTGGCGTGTAGACGGCATTCATATAAGTCCTATGGTGGGCATCGTCAGATTCATCCCCCTCTCATGGCAACAGTCCAGCCGAGGTAAAACTCCCTAGGGAGCTCCCTGGAGCAAGTTTCCGAATACCCCGGTAAAGTTGTGAGGTCTTCGGACCAACAACAAAGTCAAGTTTAACAAAAAAAAACGGCTTACTTACTGTGCGGTGTTAATAGTCACATCAAAAGCTGAACAATATTCAAATTTAAATTCAAAAGTTTTTATTCAATATAAGTTCCACTGGAGAACACTTTTTGAAGGTCGTACATATATGTTAATTAATTCATTTATTTTTTACTTCCTACTCTATTTAAAGGGGAAACCCTGCCCAAATAGTAAATATTTGGTATATTTGATACTTTCTTATCCAAATCTCTGCATTACATTCGTTTCCGAAATTTACAACCATAGAGGCCGTCGCGACGAGTAAAATAAAAACTGCACTCACTGAGCCAATATATCGGCATGGTAATAATTATCCGACAACTTGTCGAGGAATGATCGCGGCTCCAATATGAAGGTTGGCAGCACCACCTTGCTCAGGTCCATGCCAGGCCTGACCTGCTTCACGAGGAACCACAGGAGAGACTTGTTCTCCTCTGCTACTTCTTCTACCAACTCCCCCGCCTGAAAAGAAGAAGAAGTTTTACCGTAATAACTATGTTTTCATCATCGTCGCACTATTTCACCCGCAAAGATTATCAAACAGCACTGTGCTAAAAGCGCAAGTAATATTTGAAGACATGAGTGGATGAAGGTGATAAGTCGCATAATTCCAATTCTGAGTAAATCGAGATAAGTTTTACTTTTATTTTAAACTGAACTGAACTTACACCTTTTTCAACTTTTTATTTTTTAAATGTGCCTTATATCCATGGTGTAAGGTCTGTAGTCATTTAGTATCGACTTATAACCTTCATCTACGCAAAAAAAGCAAAAAACCGAATATGCGACATATCACCTTCATCCATTCACTTCTTCATTTATTTTTTCACTTATAAACGTGTATTACCTGTTGTTTACCTAAGAGAAGCGCAGATAAACCAAATTTGAATGATTAAGGTTTTACGTTTAACATTACACATATATTATAACATTAAAATCATAAAAGTTACCAAGTAACGGTAAAAAATATACCGCTAATCTTAATATATCAAAATGAATGTTTGTCTGTATGTCATTTATAGAATCGTAAACGATACATTTGATCATGTGATGATCTTTAGCAAAGTTGTTTGTGCATGAGCCAAAGAAGGTTTCTGATTTGGTTCACAATTGGACCCGGTAGGTGGCGCTGCTGTCGACATATCGATTGAAGCTTTTCCGGGCAGGACGACGTCTGCCGGGACAGCTAGTTAGCTATATTTTTAAAGGTAATTGATAACGTTTTCAAGCCCTAGTCTATAGGCGATGGTAACCACTTTCCGTGAGACGGGGCTGTCTGCCTGTTTGTCGGCTTCGGAATACAAATATCCAGGGTAGACGGGTAAATGCTCTAACACCTAGCTGTGGGTTGTTTTGCAGCACGCCTTGCGGCTGCGCGAAGTACTGTACTTTCCCCGTTTTTTTATGGCAGGAGTTGAGCAAACAGGCAGACGGCCCACTTGATGGAAAGCGGTTACCATCGCCTATGGACATTTGCAACACCAAAGGTACTACAAATGCACTGCTGCTCTCTTAAGGGAGACTGGAACCTAGTCGCTAATACCGAAACACAACTCAAGGTTGTTATGGCGGCATACTCTAGACCAGGGGCGGTCGCCATCCAGTCGAGCAAATACCCTACCACCTGGCTGTGGGTTGTTTTGCAGCAGGCCTTGCGGCTGCGCGAAGTACTGTAATTACACCGTTTTATTTGGCAAGCTCAGTAGACAGGTAAACGAGCCACGTAATGGAAAGCGGTTACAATCGCCTATGGACATTTGCAACGTCAAAGGTGCTACAAATGCGCTGCTGCTCCTTAAGGGACAATGGAACCTGATCCCTTATGCCGGAACACCAGACATGGTTGTTATGGCGGCATACTCTAGACCAGGGGCGGTCGCCATCCAGTCGCGCAAATACCCTACCACCTGGCTGTGGGTTGTTTTGTCGCCTCTTACGCCAGGCCACTCCAACGCAGGAAATTGTATTCTTTCTCCGTTCCTACACGGATAAAGTGGATATTGCATGGATGAACTATGGGGTATTAGAAGGCACTCACCACTCCGCACTCCCTATCAGGATCTTCGACGTACGTGTCTTGTATCCTCTGCAACTCCCTAAGCCTCCTGTCCTGGGGCTCCTCCCTCTGACCCTCGGGCATGCCGCTTCGCGACGGCTCACTATCGGTGTCTGACGCTGCGCCTGCTAACTCTGCGGGGATATCGAGAGGTGTGTGGTAACACTAGCAGGTGCGCATAGCCTACCCAATTTCCACACTACTAGATACGCTAGCACCAAGAATAGGGTATGCTATACCTTACTGACCGTTCATTTGTCCACAAGTAATGTCAACATTCAACCGATGGTGAAGGCAAATGAATGAGTAGTAAGATACAGGAACCGGCTATTAGAGCTTTGAACATTCAAAAGCTATTTGTTACAAGCGACAAAGGTTTGAAAGCAAGTTTCAAATGACACAAAAACTCACCACTGTGTCGAATTATATGGAAGAGATGCTTTTTTAGCCATAAAACTGGCTTTTATACACATTTACAATATTCCTAGGCCATATTTTTTCCATAACGGTGTATATAATAAAGAGTTATCTAACAATCTAACGTCTATACATTTTAAATAGGATCGGATATTTCTCTAAGTTGAGACATTAGGATTAAAAAATCCATTATGTTTTAGTTTGTCACAAAATGTCGCTTAAAACATATAGCTTTTCACTCTTCGATATTTCAACAGTCCGATGCCCAAACCTCTGTTGCAACTTGAGACTAGTCATAAAGTACAGTTCGATCTAAACCGTATTAAGTTCAAGTAGATCAAAAGTTACCATAATAACATTAGCACAATTAATATAGCCTAATTAACACACTTTATTTTTCCGAGGTATTTAAACGAAACAATTCGACCAATATCGGCAGATAAACACACATATCCCCAAATTAAGCAAGCTACGCTTGTGTTATAGGTAATATACAACCCACTACACTGGGGCCGATCCCAGACACCCAGACCATAGTAAATAACGGAGAAAATAGGTTTCCGAAATTTACTATACCAGGAATCAAACGCGGAGCCTCTGCGTTGCAGTGAGGTAGGCCGGCAAAGGCTTAGCCCGCTCAACCACGGAGGCCGTGAACAATAATTTGGATTTAGATAAATCAATTTAATCATAATTTGGAATGAGCTACGAGTAAAACAATTTCATCATAAATTGGTCTCCGACATAAATTTTATTACTTTGGAAGATGGGATGATCGCTTGTTTGGGACGGGACATGTTAGACACTCTGGGCGCCGTCACATATTCCAATGACTGAGTTAGATGCTGGCAACGTTGCTTCAAAAGCTGAAGCTCTCAAACGGCGTAAATATGGAACCTCAGGAAGGGGTTGGAAGTTTGGAGTTGAAACATTAACGCCGTGGGGAGAGAGTCTATCGGCAGAGTTTCTTCAAAGAAATTTGCAAGAAGCTCTTCGATGCCACCTGTGATCAGAAGGCTGGCTCATATTTACCTCAACGAATAAGCATCGCCATACAGCGAGACAATGGAGCCAGCCTTCTGGGCACGCCTCCATCTGACAGCGATTTGATACACATTTAAACTTATTGTTAATTATATATTAAAAGTAAATCTCTATATTGAAATAAAGTTTTCTAGACATTTTATTGCAATTGGGAATTGGGAAAGTCGAATCAATTTGATTAGAGAATATCCTTCCTTTTCAGGTGTTTCGTGTAGCTTTGGGTTGCCAGTTCAAACGCAAGTTTGAGGGATTGTGTTTTTAAACTTTCGTATGTAATATCTTATACTTCAGGAGCCAAGGTGCTTTTAAAGCTGACGTTAATGTTCTGCATCCTTCGCAGCATTGCAATGTTAAAGTTGCTATCACTATCCCACAGTTGCAGGCCATATATCCAGGTAATAGAAATGACTTATCGCATGATGTGACGACTGTAAGACGATATTTATGAACGAGCCCGTAGCGTGAAAGAGATGACGAGTGAAAGAAAGGAATAGACGACGTACGCACGAAGCATAAAGGCGCTGTGAGTTTTATTTTAAATATTCTACGGTGTTCATTTTCAATTCATAACAAAATTGCTGCAAATCGTAATTCTGTAAAGTTTTGTTTTCGTGCCAGCCACGATCCCCACATAGTCCCCACAAAATTTATTAACAAACCTCGAAAATAGCTACAACGTTACAAATACCTCGGAAATAGCGATATAATAAGTGTGAAAATACCAATCAAATCAAAATTAACCATTGCACCCCTTTACCTACCACCATCGCACAGATCATCCCGACTGCGTTCAATATAAGCCCCGCAACTGCTATTCTTCTTGAAATCCGACAAAATCGCGGAGTCCACAGAGTACTTTCTCACTAAACCCGCTCCGTGATAGTTCGACACCGGTTCCGAATACTGTCGGGTCAACTTCTTCTGACGTCTCAGTAACGAGAATATGCTTGAACGACGTCTTTCCGCCTTTTCTTTGGGCTTTTGAGGAACCCCATTGTCTTGATCCATGGTGAAAACTCCGGAGTTAAAGAAGCTTTTTGGTCATTTTTAGAATGTTATTGGTCTTTTTTGATCACTTTGCGAATGTTTAAACTTTCTTTTAATTTGTTAACATGTTTTACAAGTTACTGATGTCGAAGTTTGTTTGGAAATTATTCCTTCCTAATAATAGATAGATAAGTAATGTTATGTGTTACGTTATGTTCATAAAATAATTTATTGCTAATTAATTAGCAAGGTTGTTGCGGACAGAATCACCCCCTGACCTCTCCCCCGTAAATCCCGTACGCCCACGCCCCGCTTATCGTGAATACGTAGCTCGCTCCGTTAGCTGCTAAGCGTCTGCATTTTTGTAGTACCTTAGTAAGCACGTGGCGTCTCTCGATCTCATCTGTACACACATCGGAAAAGTATATACGACTACGTCGATCTTGTGAACCATCAGCGATTGTGATTAGTGCCACTCGTATTGATCGGTGTAATCGATATAATTAGTGCTATCTACGTTCAATGTAACGTCCGGGGCTAGTGCTAAGTTATGTTGGGTAACCTCAAACGTGTCGTTTGATACAGTTGTGCTGATCTGATATTGTTGTTTTTACTATAGGTTAGGCACTGATTCATTATAGACTAGCTGTTGCTCGCGACTTCGTCCGCGTCTCGATCGCGATGTATAATACTATCAGCGCCATCTACTTTATTTAATATGATGATGAAATACGCCACACTAGACACGGTTTTTGTAAAATTCTATTTTTTCGTGGAATCTCGTCTTTTTAATGTATAACTTGTTTTATTGTATGTATGACGATACCAGCAACATGAATACTTAATTAGGTGCATAAGTTGCATAATAAGCTGTATAAGTAAATAAAGTTCTTTAACTACCCTACTCTTTAATTTTGCGGGATCAAAAGTATCCTATATGTTGACCAGGGATATGAGCTACCACCGTACATAAATTTCATTTAAATCGGTCCAGTCGTTTCAGAGATTACTTGTTTCTCTGTTTTGTCTGTTTGTAAGGGCAAACCGACAAACAGAGAAACAAGAAATTGAAAAAAATCTAAATTTGTTCTATTTCACATCTTACATCCCCTGACTCGGTTTTTAGCATGTTTTTTCACTGTACAGAAATTCGACCTCTACAGTTTTATTATATATATATATATAACAAAATAATACCACCAAAAAATTACACTAACATGTTGAAAATATAATATTATCTAATCGCGTATAGAGTTTTAACTGATAAATAATATGTTAACAGTTAAACCTTCGTTTACTCATCATATCTCACGTCTGTTTGCATATTATGAGGAGGAAAATTTTTAAAAGACAAAACGGCCGCTTCCTATTTCGACTCGAACAAATTCTCGAGGAAATTCAATATTATTATTAAGCCTTATTCAGTCTGATTATGAATCATATTGTTACATATTTGCGGGATACTAAATAAAAATGCCGTTGGGATCATCAAAAATGATTAGAATCACGCACATGTAATTCACAATTCTTAAGTGTCCCGGAGACAGTAATTCGCAATTATCAATTTTTACGTCAAGTACCGTTTGCAGAGACGTCGGAAGAACTTGCCGACATCTTGAACAGCCTAAACAAATCCTCCCGACGAGTCGGTCTCGGCATGAATTTGGACAAGATGAAAGTCATGTTCAATGTACATGTCATGCCGAGACCGGTAAACGTCGAGAGTGTCCCTCTGGAAGTTGTGTAGGAATATCTAATATCTACCTTGGACAGAAAATACAAGTTGGCAGGCAAAACTTCGAGGGGGAAGCCAATAGGAGGATTCAGTTAGGCTGGGCGGCATTCGGTAAGCTTCGTCAAATCTTTTCGTCGAGCATTCCTCAATGCTTGAAGACGAAAGTCTTCGAGCAGTGCGTCCTGCCCATAATGACGTTTGGTGCCGAGACGTGGACACTGACAGCGGGACTGGTCCACAAATTCAAAGTCGCTCAACGGGCTATGGAGCGAGCTATGTTAGGTGTTTCTTTTATGGATAAAATCAGAAATGAGGACATCCGTAAGAGAACTAAGGTAACCGACATAGCTCGCAAAATTAGCAAGTTGAAGTGGCAGTGGGCCGGTCACGTCTGTCGCAGGACAGTCGGCTGATGGAGCAAACGAGTCCTGGAGTGGAGACCACGTTTCGGCAAAAGTGGCGTAGGACGCCCGCCAGCCCGGTGGACTGACGACCTGCGCAAGGTCGCCGGCAGGGACTGGATGCGGAAGACAGGAGACCGGGATATGTGGCGCGTACTTGGGGAGGCCTATGTCCAGCAGTGGACTGAATTTGGCTGAAGATGATGATGATGACGTCAAGTACCAAATGATCGTCTATAGAGGCAATTGAAGCCATTGTCATTCGGTGATACGTGTTTGAAGGCGAATGATGGCAGTTTTGATTGAAGCCCATTCGCGATTGACGTATCAATTGAACGTCCTCTATGCGATTCACAGATTTCGGACATTCGCTCGCTAGTTGAGAAACATGGCGGACAGAAAGCAAATGTGAGCGAGCAATTGACGCATCAGATAAAGCTCCATCATTCGTAACTTCAAAACGGTCAATGACGTAAAAAACGAAAATTTCGAATGACTGTCTCCGGGGCACTTTACAAGTACAACCGCATACTACAATTCCAAGCCGTAAAGCAAAAAATCGCAATGACATAAATCTTTCAGGTCCGTCGTTATAAATCGTTCTGAAAGTACTAGTGCAACGCTTCCATCGCAGTTGAAACCCAACTAACTCAATCCCCCCCCCCCCTCCCCGTACGTTATGTTTCTGAGGAAATAAGCTAACTATGGTGTTTTAATTTGATACTAGTGGTCGCCTGTGGTCGGAATTCGACCATAATAATCAATGTCAAAGATTACACTTCTATAATCGCATATTTCGCCAAGGCTACACTGTTAATTTGACTTGAACAATAAACAGAAGAGTATATATGCGTGTGTGTGTCCAATACATCGTAGTGTGTGTAATGTTTTTTATTGATTTAATGTATTATATTATATAAATAATTTTAAAAAAATATTTGCATTCTGCACTTCTTCTCTATACAAACAATAAGTGAGCGAAATTTCATACTCCTCCGTGCGTGCAATTTTGGTAAAAAAGGGTACGAATTTTTTGCTTCACCACAACATGATAACCACAAGTAAGGCAAGACGTGTGTACATTCGGTAATCTAGATAGTGTCGGACTTTGCGCGTGTTATGATATCGTGCATTACGTTTGTACTGTTTGCGTCCAGTTATATTTGTACCTATGTTATACGTGTTTGTAAAGATCTAATAAGTTCTATAGTAATTCCAGTGGCATTTTAATTCAAGTCCTATAACTCGTAACAGTATTATATCTCTATCTAGCATTCTTCCCACCGTCTCTATATAAACTGTGAGTGTTGGAAATTGGAAGCCTAATTATCGTAAAAAGGGGTACAAAGTTTTTGCTGTTTTTGCTTAACGTATTAAATAATAATAATAATCGGCAGACAAACACACACATTGTATATCCCCAAATTAAGCAAGTTACGCTTGTGTTATGGGCAATATACAACGGACCACTCTGGGGCCGATCCCAGACACCCAGACCATGGTAAATAACGGAGAAAATACGTTTTCCGAAATTTACTATACCGGGAATCGAACCCGGAGTCTCTGGGTTGCAGTGAGGTAGGCCGGCAAAGGCTTAGCCCGCTCAACCACAGAGGCCGTCAATTATTAATATATATAGATACATTATATTTATTACAAAGTTAGTCTGTCAGTGTTTTTATGAAACTTCAAATGGGGCTTCTTAGAACGGCTCAACATTAATTAATATCTCAATTGATAATGTTCGCTTGAACATTATTCTCCAATGCCATAACTCCTTATGACCTAAACTAAGAACCGGTGGTGTTTGAGTGCTGACACATGTTCACGAGACGGCCTTGCAAAGCAACAAGGTTTGATAAAAACATGTGCACGCGACTGCTAATTGATGAATATTGACATTATTCAAGGTGACTGATAAAATATGGATGGTTGCTTTTTAACCGACTTCGAAAAAAGGAGGAGGTTCTCAATTCGTCGGGATCGTTTTTTTTGTTGATTTTTTTATGTATGTTCGCCGATTACTCCGTGATTTATGATCCGATTTACGTGCTTCTTTTTTGTTCGACGCGGAATAGCTTCCAATTGGTCCCCTAAAAATTTTACATAGTTTGGCCCAGTAGTTTTCATTTTATGAACATTTTTCATGGAAATAATTTTCACTCCGTTCCATATGTACACCGATTACTCTGAGATTTATGATTCGATTTACGTGATTCTTTTTTTGTTCGACGCGGAATAGCTGCCACGTGGGCACCTAAAAATTTTACATAGTTTGGCCCAGTAGTTTTCATTTTACGATCATTTTTTGTTCCCGGTTCTTGGGACCTATATTTTTTAAGAAGCGCGACACCATTCGTAGGTCCACCCATACATAGCTAGACCCTAAAAAGTAACAAATAAATAAAAACTTCGTTTAAAAAAACCGACTTTAAAAACTAAAATGTATAAAATAACTTATTTCTAAAGCTATTATTATTAATATATATTATCTAAAACATCTTGAAGTCGGTGCAAAGTAAAACATGAAAATTACAATATTTTGAAAATTACTAAGCACATTTAAATATCTAAATATGTTGTCATTATAGTAAATTTTAATTATTTATTTTTTTATTTGGGTCGGTTTGCTATCGCGGTAAAGGTAGTGCTAGATGCTTAATGTGGAGTTACTCGAGCGTCGCGAAGGCCTTTTGGATTGTGAAGATTAGCTGCTGCCTATTGTACTCGCTCATGAGCATCTTTAGCCAGGTGTTGTGGATTCTTTTGCATTTGTGAATTATAAAACGACAGCCTATCGGAGAGAGGAGGCAGTTGAGCGACAACTACGATCTAGGCGTGACCGGTTACATTCGGGTATCTAATAGTGACGGAATTTGCACGTTTTATTGAATTACCACCTTCATTACGTTTGGATTTGTTGTGTTCGGTTATATTTGTACCTGATTTAATTGAGTTATACGTGTTTGTATAATTCAAATAAACTTTATAGTAATTCTAACAGCATTTTAATTCGAGTCTCGCAACTCGTAATAATTGTATATACCAAATTTCAACAAAAACGGTGAAAGCATAAGAGACAGAGTTATTTCGCATTTATAATATCAAATATATAGATATATCCGAGATCAAATTTGCGCATGAAATCACGGTGCGCAACTACATTAGCTTATCGAAACCAGCTGAGATTGTAACAGATAAAAATAAAAGATAAGCTACATAAAACCTGCGCCTACGCATAATCTGCGACCTACATTCACGTGAGGACAAAACCACTTCTATCTATCTTTTAAATCCAATATTTACAAAGAATAAAATGGATAACGAAAAACCTGTTTTACAAGTGACTTGTTACAATCGGATTGCCTTTGTATGGGGCAAGAGCAAATTGATTTGTGGCCGGTTCTTATATCTTACTATTCAGACACATGCCCTATCATCGGTTGTATTTTGACATAGCTTATGTGTCAAATTTTAAACGATAGTAAAGTAAATGAATATGTAAAGGAAGGATGATATGATGATTTGTGTTATGACAGAAAAGGTATGTCAGAATAGAGGAGTGTGGAAGAGGAGAAGACATATTATGCCGACCCCAATTAATCGGGATATGGTTAAAGAAAAGAGAGAGAGAAAGGTAAATGAACGGTCGGTAAAATATAGGAACCGGTCATTATTTGTATGACTCTGTAATACTACTGTTCTGTTGATTGCGGCTTTGTTCGCGTAGATTAAATATGGTCATAGCTAGAGCAAACTTTCAGTCCCTTTTTCACCGCCTTAGGGGTTGAAAGTCCTTACCCCAGTAGTTTGGGCTGAGCGTTTATATGTCAGTCAGTGAGGTCAAGTAGTCAGAAATAGACAAAAAACCTGCAACCCGATTCCAGCACGCCCTAACGGGTCTAAATGTGAAGCTAAAACAGACCGGGACCCACTCAAACACACATAAAAATGTCATTAAAAACCCTTAAACCGATTCCAGCGTCACCCACCGGTTCCAATTGTGAAGCTAAGCCATCCGGGGACTTTATAGATAGAACTTTATACTATGTGTACATAGTACTCATTGAGTATATAGCTTATCATTAAGGAAAACATACTCTTTCCTTAAACACTATTTACTTTTATTATATGTATGTACGATCGGCACAACTGATTTATGACCCACTTTGCTAATAATTCCTTTAAAACCGTCAAATTAGTAAGGTTTATTGTGTGTGTTGCACTTAGGACGTTATAAACATTAATAAAAATGCGTCACTTGCCTCAGAACTACGCAATTTTAAACTTTGTTATCATTGTACTAGATATGTTTTAGATAAAACAGTAATGATTTGAAATAATTTGAATCTCGAACTGAAATCTGCCTTATAATTCTAACTCTTTTCATTATAGAAAAATTATTATAATTTTAAAAATAAAATGTCATTCTGAAAGTATATCAGAAGTCAAGTAAAGTCAATGAGAAAAAAATTAGAACTCAATATCTAAAAATTAAATTGTATAATGGGTAGCACAGAGTACTTTATATATACTGGTAATGGGTAGTCTCGCAGAACAAAGAGCTCGGATTGTAGTGCTCAGTGAGGAAGGCTATGGCATTCGAGAAATAAGTCGGAACACAGTGAGAACATGGATCAGACGGCACGCTCAAGAGGGCATTCTTGAAGATAGACGAAAACATAATCATGGCGTTCGTCGAATAACAAACCAACAAAGTACAGATATGCAGCACCATTATGAAGAACATCCTTTTTCTCGTACCCAAGATTTCGCGGCACGTTACGACGTTTGTTTACAAACCATAAGAAATCATTTACACCGTATTGGACTGCATTACCGACATTATGCTAAGAAAGTACACTTAACGAATGCACACAAAACTGCAAGATTAAATTTTGCACGTAATTATTTAGACTTTGACTGGACTAATACCATATTTTCAGATGAAAATCATTTAGATCTTCTCAACATGGTCGCTTAACTTTGTGGCGTTATAACAATACGCGATACACAGAGGATCACGTAGTACCCAATCAATTATCTGGTCGAATTTCAGCTAACATGTGGGCCTGGATGGGTACCGGGGGTATAGGTGAACTTGTCCAAATTTCTCCTCGTCAAAACGCATTAAATTATGTCGATTTGTTGGAAGAATCAATGTTACCGACAGTGCGAATAGTGTACCCACTTGAAGAAGTCCTTGTATTCTCCTACGTTCACGACAATTGTCGAGTACATACCGCCAGAATTGTCTCGAACTGGTTTACCCAGCATGAAGATGAAATTACTCTAATTCCATGGCCATCTAGGTCACCAGACCTCAACCCAATAGAAAATTTATGGGGTTTGATGGTTCAAATGTGGGATAACAGAAACGAGAGGACAAAGGAAGCAATTGAGCAGCACTGTAATGAAATTTGGAATTACATGAGGGGAACCGACATCTGCAATCGTCTGATCGGGTCGATGCGTAATCGACTATTAGACGTCATTGAAAACAATGGTGCTTATACCCGGTTTTAGGTTTAAGTAAAGTAAAATGAGTGCCATATCTTCATATCAACTTTGAAATACTACAACCAATTAATAAAATTAACAAAAAAAAATATTTTTATTTTCTTCCACATTAATGTTGTTAATGTTTTATTTTCTTGTGTATTTCTGCTACCTAACGTATAACGATAACCCTAATATCTAATGTTGTATATATAAAATGGTTTGGCCTGTGTCGTCACCTTTGGCTTGTCGATTTATGACCGGTTCCGATATCTCACTATTCACTCCACTTCACTTTCCCTGCTTTACCGTAGGTTGAATTTTGACATTGCTTGTATAGAGATTACTTCAAATTTTAATCGTTAGTAAGGCAAATAAACGGTCGGTAAGATATAGGAAACGGCACTTAATCCAACATACTTAATGACAGAGATAGTAATAGCACGTAATAGCATTTGTCACGATGTTACTCGAGTATAGACGAGTCTCTCCGATCTGTTTAATACAACGTAGTCAGTAACTGTCAATGTCTAATAACATGATAACAAGTTCGTTACCAAGGAAATGTATGTTGAGGCGAATTTCAGCCTAATTGTATTTCACGACTGTAAGAAAATGACCTTATGGTGGTGGGTCATGATTCAATTTGTTTGATTGTACCTAGTCCAACCATAAGTTCTATTACAAATGAAAATGTTCTTTTTTTGAAGTAATGTCATATTATTAAAATTTATACCTACATATATATTTATTAAAGTCTCAGAAAAAAAAATCTTTTCGAAATGGCCTTTGGTTTTTATACAGGACTTTAGTCTGTTCGGCCACGAATCTGTTTTTACGCACTGTATCGAAGGGAAATTTCGCCACTGCTTGCTCCGAAGATTTTTTAAGAGACTCAATGTCGCCGTGTCATTTAGAGCAGGCCATATCCTCTAAAACTGTGAATAATTTAAAGTCTAAAAGGTCTGGGCTAAATGAGCGCCAGTCTTTAGCTCTTATAAAGTCCGGAATGTTGGTTTCAAGCCGGGCTTGGGTAGTTCGTGCCTTGCGACCGAGTGCCGAGTCCTGCTGGAAAGTCCATGGTTATTAATCGCACGTCAATACTGTGTCTCCGAAAAAAAAACTAATAAATATTTGCTTATTAAATAACTTTTCTTAATAGTTATTTATGATACTAGTGCGTTAATCTGGTTTTAGAAACGCGTAACCATGCCGTTACCGATTCTGTAAAAACCAACACATTTGTGAGAAAACTGACAATGATTGTAATGAAACAAACGCAAATATCATCCGGAAAGTCGCAGCAATCTTTGGCGCCACGTGCACGTGGCGGCAACTAAAATGCATTCTTTGGTCTCATTTTTTCCATAGTTTTAAAGTGAGACAAATGTATTGATCCAAAAGTGCTTCCAAGGAGGTTTAATCGTTCAGCTTATTTAATTTCCGAAAGTGAACTTCTTGGTGGAATTCTTATGTATTTTTTTCACCTAAGTAGCTATATTACCGCGGGTTCGATTGTGTGGTGCGTAATTTGTAATTTTGGAACAATGTATACAAGCTTCGTAAATGCATTTTTTGAGTAAATGTGGTGATAATAGTATTTTTATCATTTTGCTAACACTTAGATATTCCCCGAATTGACTTTTAAGTTATGTTAAATGGTTCATTTGTCATCGTTTTACGATTACTCACACCCAAACAATCTCTAAATAGAGACAATAAGAAAAGTGTTATTGGACACTTTCTTAGTTTGAATACTTTTAATTTAGGTTATATTTAAAAAACTTATTAGTCTTATTATATTTGATGGTATTATTAAAAAAAACCTCATTCTTCTTAAATACTCCCATTAAAAAAAAAATCTCAACGAGACTTCAACACCATTGCACCGCAAAAACTATATCACAAGTTTTCACAGATATACAATGCAAAAGTGGATGGATGCAGAACTCGCGGAAGGCCACGACACACCTTCCATGATCAAATTGATCGTGTACTAGCAGACGGTGATGTCAGGAGCCTTAAGAACAGACGAGCGCGCATGACAAGAGCTATGAATGTCAAAGAAGTAAGTGAGGTGTGTAACAATAAGCCTGAATGGCGCTCTTTTGTTCGTGCCTACCCCGCAAGGGACCTGGCGTGAAGTTATGTGTATGTATGTAAGTTTCACAACACAAAATATAAAAACACATTTTTATATTAACAATCACATATCAAATCTTTATTTGTTTCAAACGAGGTAATAAAGTTGTTATTTATATATTGTAGTGTACACATGTTTTGCTCTCATAGGCGCATACAAATGTATTAAAATAGATAATTTTAAAACAGATGAAAACATACTGATAAAGCATTTATTTAGAATCAGCTGTTGTTCCGGCTTCGCCTGCGTAGATTGGAAATCATTATATTTAAACAAAAACTTTACTTTACCCCTTTTTACGAACATTGCGTGATGCAATGAAATATGCAATTTCGCACACTTATCTTAATATATATAAACTAGCTGTCCCGGCAGACGTCGTCCTGCCCGGTAAAAAATAGGGGTTGATCGTAGAGGGTTGAAAATTTAGGGTTGTATGTATCTTTTAATGCTGTATCATAAAAAATAGAAATTAAAAATTTTGTCTAAAAAATAAATAAAAAAATTTAGGGGTGGACTACCCCTAACATTTAGGGGGATGAAAAATAGATGTTGGCCGATTCTCATAGATACCGGATAACCACAAAAAATTTCATCAAAATCGGTCAAGCCGTTTCGGAGGAGTATGGCAACGAAAACTGTGACACGAGAATTTTATATATTAGATCTCCTGTCCCGATGTTTGTCCGCGATGGACTCCTAAACTACTCAACCGATTTTAATCAAATTTGCACACCGTGTGCAGTTTGATCCAACTTGAAAGATAGGATAGTTTTTATCTCACAATTGGATCCAGTAGGTGGCTCTGCAATCGGGTTCTAAATTTGGTTTTTAAGGCAGGACAACGTCTGCCGGGACAGCTAGTAGTTTACAAGGAGTCCAGAATGCTAATATTATTTTAAATTTATGCATAAAAAATACATTACACACATTAGCATGTATTTGACACACACACGCAATATACTCTTTTGTTTATTGTTAAACTCAAATTAACAGTGCAGCCTTGGCGAAATCTGTCATCATAGAAGTATAGTCTTTGACAACAGAATCTTAATAATGTTCACACTTATAATTTAAATTAATTATGGTCGAATATCGACCACTAGGCGACCACTAGTAATAATAATTTGAGCTTTCATCCCCTTCTTCACTCGTTTAGGGGTTAAATTCTCAAAAACGCCGATGCACGTGTTTCTATCTGACCACAAACAGGTATATAAAATGTTGTATTTCTTACTTTGTGAATGTCGAATTTTCATACAAAATTTTATCTCCTTTTTCACTCCTTTAGGGGCTGAATTTTCAAAACTTCAAAAATATATAATTACGCATTTATAGTACAATATATAAGTTGTGATAGAGCAATGGTTAACGCACACATCCCAAACTCAAAGGGCGCGGGTTCGAATCCTGGCCGGAACGCATGCACTACTTATTTTTCTGACCTAATATGCATATTGTTACAATTACCAAGCGCTAACTAGGTTGAAGGTAATACAGTGTAATGAAACCTGCACATCGAGATAGCCGATGTGCAGGTAACCATGCAAGCCGCCTTGGACAAGCGTGGCGGGGATACTGTCCGTTCCCCTATAGTGGGTAGCCCGAGTCCAGTAGTGAGACGTTTATGAGATGATATTATCGAAGTGAAACTTCTTTAGATTTGTTGCGATTTAAAACTTGATGAAACGAAAAAGTGACACGACATTCTTATTCGTGCAGGAACGGAGCTAGAATACAATTTCCTGCGGCCAGGCGGCCTACAGTAAGAGGCGACGAAACAACCCACAGATGCAACACCAAAGATGCTACAAATGCGCTGCTGCTCTCTTAAGGGCGACTGGAACCTGGTCACTAATGCCGCAACACAACTCAAGGTTGTTATGGCGGCATAATCTAGACCAGGGGTGGTAGCCATCCAGTCGGGCAAATGCCCTATCACCTGACAAGGATTATATTGAGGAATTCGTCCACTGAGTAAAGCATTCTACTTGAGAGTCGTTCCTTCAACATTCTACTCGTATTCAGGTGCCGCTTTTGCAATTTAGTTTCAAAATTATTTATCAAAAATCACTAACAAATTAACACATTCTCACATAACACTTTTATCATATCATTACAAACAGCGTTCACTGCGTATTTTATTTATCACAAAATAAACAATAATTCCGATGGTATTTATTCATTTATCGCTGTAACACGAAACACGTTCGACCGTGAGCGTGGACCGATAATACTACTCAAGTACACCACAAGTTTTAAGTTCAACAGATCTGCATTGTTTTGTATGACTAATAACGATTATTGTACACACAAGGTATTGGATTTCTGGGGCCCAATTACTGCATTAGGGGGCGCCCATAAATTACGTGAGGTGTTTTTTTAAATTTCCTGCATGGTGAGATGTCGTGAGATTTTATTCAACCCCCTCCCCCATCCCCCAATCTCACGTGAGATTTTTCAAAATGTGAGTTTCTTACGTAAACGCGGTTGGCTGACAGTGGCGGAAAACAAAGGATGGGCTACACTGTACCGTAAATTCAGATTAAATTGAGCTATTTGGTATAAAACAAATATGGTGGTTTGACAGTCAGTAAATGTATAACGTTGAAGTATGAATGAAATTATTTATAAGATTAAATCTTAAGCATGTACAATCTGGATTAAATGGACCAAAATAGTATAATTTCTTTTTTGTTTCAATCAAAAAAAAAATTGCGTGATATTTGGCGAGACCCCCAACGTAAGATTAGATGAGATTTGACTCGACCCCCTCCCCCCCTTAAACACCTCACTTAATTTATGGACGCCCCCTTACTACTATATAAATACTAGCTGTATCCGGCAGACGTTGTCCTGCCTTTAAAAAATAAAAATCTAGAACCCAATTCCAGCGTCATCTACCGGGATCAAATGTTAATCTGAACTATTCTCAAATCCACTTGAACAAACAAAAAATTGCATCAAAATCAGGCACAGCGTTTAGGAGGAGTATCGCGGCGCAACCTAATGGGTCCAATCGTTTATTTAAACCATTTCGGGACAAACTTCAACAACAACAAAAAGAACATCTAAATTCTAGTACCCGATTGTAGCGCCTTCTACCTGGTTCAAATTAAAATCTAAATCATCCCGGTAGAAAATTATAAAAATACTAATATCGCTATTAAAAAATAGGGGTGGATCATAGAGGGTTGAAAATTTACGGTTGTATGTATTTTTTAATGCTATATCATAAAAAAAACAATTAAAATATCCATTTAAATTAAATAAAAAATAAAAATTTAATCGGTCAAACCGTTTCGGAGGAGTATGGGAACGAACATTGTGACACGAGAATTTCACATATAAGATAACAACAGCCCATAACTGTCCCACTGCTGGGCTCGGGCCTCCCACGGTAGGGGAATGGACGGTATACCCGCCACGCTTGTCCAAGGCGGCTTGGCAGGTTTGACACATCGGTTATCTCGATGTGCAGGTTGCATCACGATGTTTTCCTTCACCGTTGTTAGCACGTGGTAATTGTAACATTATGCACATTAGGTCAGAAGACTGACTAAGTGGTGCATGCGTTCCAGCCAGGATCGAACCCGCGACCTTTGAGTTTAGGACGCGTGCGCTAGCCATTACGCTACCAGGACTAAATTGTGTATTATTGTATTACTATCTCGCCATAATTGCCAAAAACTATCGTCTTGATCGTAGGCTTGTCTGATTTCGGTATTCTTTTAATTTCAATTCTGTGCCTGTGGCACGCAACAAGATTCCTATTCTAATATATTGTTACGATCTAGGTACCGACAAAAACATATTCACACCTACATATTTTTACACATTTTATTATATTTCGCCTTTTTTTACTTACTTTGTTTACTTTGTGTTTAAAATTTGTGATTAGAAAAACAGCCCATTGTCTATTGTAATCTTTTATGGCAGTCGTTAGCCAGGTGTAATTGTAGGAAATTGGGTCAGGGTGCGGCTGAGCAGACATATTGCATCCATGCAGTATAAACCAATGCTTCGATTGAGGTATGAGGCAGTCTAGCGAGAGCCACAAGCGAAACAAGACGTTAGTGACGGACTTTGCGCGTGCTATTGATTAGTGCAGTTTGTACTAATAGTGGCTAGTTATATTTGTACCTGTGTTATACGTGTTTGTATATTTCTTATAATCTCTATAATAACTCCAACGGCATTTTTATTCGAGCCCTGCACTTAACAATATAAAACTGAAGAGTTTGTTTGTTTGTTTGTTTGTTTGTTTGAACGCGCTTATCTCAGGAACTACTGGTCTGATTCTAATGCTTTCAGTGTTAGATAGCCCATATATAGGTAGATAGGCTAGGCTATAGGCTCTCGATATATATATATTATATATATATCGAGAGCTTCACAACAAATGAATGTACAGACAAAACTGTAGTTCCTGCACAGATACAAAATAGCGGTGGAATCCTAAAAGTAGGTTACTTATAAAGATATTACATTTCAGTCTCTCTTACATCATTCGTACATAAAACTCATTGTTTCGTCAACAACGATGTATGTCTAAGAGATTAAACGAGTTAACGACTCGTTAAGTAAACGCATAAGTATTCAAATACATTCCTTGATCCGAAAAAAAGGTGTTTCATAATTTTTCTGCAGACTTATTTTTTTTTAAATAAGACTATTTACATTACTTTGTAATATAACACCATGTATAGATAATGTGCAATCTCTATACCTTGTACTACGAGAATAATTCAAATTTATTTATTACTGCACAAAACCAATTAAAACTAAAAGAATCTACAAACCTAAACTAGTTACCTAACAATCTGTACTGCGATTAGGGTTGCCAGATTTGTGTTCAGATTATAAGGGGCAAATGCTTAAACAGGCAAAAATATACGGGTTTAGTGTTTAGTGTTTTAACCGGGACAAAATAAAAAACAAATTTATATAGCGACATTCTTTATTTTTTTTTGATAAAATGTTCATTGCTACAATTGAAAGTAGTGTGGACATTTTGAAAATATGTTATCGATAATTTTTTTAAATTATTAACAATTAAAGTGTATAATAAACCATAAATTCTCTCGAACTTTCTTAATCAGAGTTGATGTGTATGCAAAGTTGCGAACGTTGCGTGCGTGAGTATTTTTGTCTCGCGTAGATCGATCGATTTAATAATAGAAAACGAAGCACGGTTCGAATACGGGACAGAGTCAGTCTCGCCGGGACATTTTAAACTAAGCCTAAAATACGGGACGTCCCGGGAAATACGGGACGTCTGGCAACCCTAACTGCGATTCAAAGGTGCATACATAATAAACAAAACTAAACAGAGGCAAACACTTGTGTATATTAATACACACATACATACATACAGACAAACACACATACATATTGTTACGACTCAGGTCCCGACAAAAACAAAATCCACCTGCATATCTGAAACAAAGCACATTTATTATCCGCATTTGAACTAATAACATTGAAATTCTTTAATGGTCGTCTTCTTTTGTCTACTTGTTGGCATACGGCCTGTTGTTGTATTGAAATCATTATAGCCAGGTGATACGGATTTTTTGAAATAAAAACAGATTCTAGGTAATTCGGTCCACGTTGCCGGGCGGACATATTGCACTTGTGCAGTATAAGACAATGGCGCGACTGAGGGAGGAGTTAATCGAGCGAGAACCACGAACGAAGCGAGACGTGTGTACTACAATCGGGAATCTCATAAGTAACGGAATTTGCGCGATTTATTGAATTACGACTTTCTACATTACGTTTTGACTTGTTGTATTCGTATACCTGTGTTATACGTGGTTGTATACATACATACATAACTTCACGCCAGGTCCCTTGCGGGGTAGGCACGAACAACAGGGCGCCATTCAGGCTTATTCTTACACACCTCACTTGCTTCTTTGACATTCATAGCTCTCGTCATGCACGCTCGTCTGTTCTTAAGGATCCTGACAACACCGTCTGCTAGTACACGATCAATTTGATCATGGAAGGTGTGTCGTGGCCTTCCGCGACTTCTGCATTCATGCACTTTTGCATTATATATGTGTGTTTGTATAGATCTAATAAACTGGATAGTAATTCTAACGGCGTTTTAATTCGAGTTTCGCGTCTCGTAATATCGTAATATTATATAGGCCACGGTAACCACTTTCCATCGTGTGGGCCGTCAGGCTATCTGCTGTGTTCCAGCAACAAGAATAACAAAAACCTAGAATTGAAAACGAGTGAGACCGCGTGAAAAACACTACCGCATAGTCGATCAAGATCTCTAGATTGTTCTAAATAAATCTGTTCTCAATACATTATCATGTGCAGACGTAAATAAATAAACACAAAGTTTTATAGGGTACCGTAACTGAGGAGAAATATATAAAAACGCTGAGAACTTGCAAGCCAAGTCCCTTTGTATAATTTGGGTTAATTGCCAAGAAAACGCAACCAAAACACTATCTTATTGTTACAACCTAGGCGCTGACAAAGACAAATTCCACGTACAGATTTGTAGAAGCACATTTATTACCCGTCGGCATTTAAACGAATTGTAATTCTTTTATGATCGTCTTCTTTTGTTTACTTATTGATTGGTTTCTAGAGAACAGCCCATTGTTTTATTGTACTCGTTTACGACCAAATCATTATCCAGGTGTTGCGGATTAAGTCGACTACGATACGGGCACATTTGTATCTGTGAGGTATTAAATGACGGCCTGATGGAGAGACGGAAGTCAAGCGACGATTACGACACAGGCGTGACGTGTGTACATAACGAGAATCTAATAGTGACGGACTTTGTGCGTTTTATTGAATTACGACCTTCTGCATTACGTTTGGATTTGTTGTGTTCGGTTATATTGTACCTGTGTAATAGGTAATAATCGGCAGACAAACACACACATTGTATATCCCCAAATTAAGCAAGTTACGCTTGTGTTATGGGTAATATACAACGGACCACTCTGGGGCCGATCCCAGACACCCAGACCATGGTAAATAACGGAGAAAATAAGTTTCCGAAATTTACTATACCGGGAATCGAACCCGGAGCCTCCGCGTTGCAGTGAGGTAGGCCGGCAAAGACTTAGCCCGCTCAACCACAGAGGCCGTCGTTTGTATATTATATAGTTCGAGGTGTTTGTATAGTTCTAATAAACTCTATAATAATTCCAACGGCATTTTAATTCGAGTCCCGCTGAACTCGCAACATTATAAATGAATAAAATATATGTTAGTAACTGCATATCTTCTAATATTTATGTATACCACCTTTGACCAATATAATATGTTTTATTCCTGCCACGGGTTGTCTGGAAGAGATTCTTAGCGATAAGACATCCCTGGGTGTAATGAGACATAGCTTTGGTGTGTAAGTTCTTTCTTTGTATTGGTGTACAGTAAAGAGTTACTGATTGATTGATTTTGAATTTATAACCAACTGGCGGCCCCGGCAGACATTGTCCTGCTTTGCAAAATAAAAATCTAGGACCCTATCCCAGCGCCACCCACGGGTTTCAATTGTGGATTTAAACCATCCGGTGGCCCACTCAAACACACAAAAACAAAATCACCAAAATCGCTCCAGGTGATAAGAAGGATTCTAGAACCCGATCTCAGCGCCACCCACCGGTTCCAACGGGATAAAAAGTCCTACGTCCGTCTCCAGGTTCTAAGCTACCTCGCTACCAATTTTCAGCCGAATCGGTACAGCCGTTCTTGAGTTATAAATAGTGTAACTTACACGACTTTCTTTTATATATATAAGATGGAACCTACGCTCACGTATGGAAGCGAGAGTTGGGTATGGAACAGAGAGCATGAAAGTAGAGTAAATCCGGTCGAGGTGCGAGCACTGTGTAAGTAAGAAAGATAGTTGGTCTGAAAGAGAGTGTCGGGGTGAAGGTAAGGAAAGGAATGCTCCGGTGGTTCGGGCATGTGGAAAGAATGACTAAACAGATATGGCCTTACTTATAATCATTTGTTAAATTTCAAGAAACTGCTCAGCAACTGATTAACGAAAATCTTACCGATAAACTCCTCTTAAGGATAAGAGGTGGTGGTAAAGTAACTCATGAATAACTGTCAAAAATAACCAACATCGAGAGGTAGTTTAAGTGACTGTTAAGAGGCAAGATGGCAAGTTTTATTTGAAACAGCCATTGATTAGGGGCTTAAGAGTCCCTCATTTAGGAGATGGCTAATCCTTTCTTAACGAGATTATTATAAGTAAGGCCCATAGTGTACTAAACGAGCGTGCATGTCAAGAGCTATGAATGTCAAAGTAGTAACTGAGGTGTGTAAGAATAAGCCTGAATGAGCGCTCTGTTGTTCGTGCCTACCCCGCAAGGACCTGGCATCAAGTTATGTATGTATTTATGTAAGATGGAACCTGTATTGTAAAACCAGTCAGACTCCCCCTTGTCAGACTATTTCGTGCAATAATACACTTTGCTAATAAAAATAAACCATATGTTGTATAAAATGTACATAAATAAACTTCACTCTATTTCAGTAAAAACCACCGGGACGAGCGTAGAGTCCTATAAAATTTATAGTGCCTTGAGATAATTATTTATATAGAGATATTCCAGAAATTATTGTACATTTCATTAAAAGGAAGCCCCTTATCGCACTTTACTCGGAGGATGGGAGCTAGAGGAAATCAAGAGTACCCGAAATGAAAAATGCTGACCGCTGTATATTATTATACTGTTACGACCTAGATGCCGACAAAGACAAATTCTCACCTGCAGTCCTGTAGAAACACATTTTATTACCTTTTCGGCATTTGGACTTTTATTTACTTTGTGTTTAAATTTTGTGATTAAAAAAACAGCCCATCATTGTAATCTTTTACGGCCTATTGTTGTATTGTGATCACTGCCAGATGTCTCCGATTTAAAAGTACAAACTGATTCTAATAAATTCGGCCCACGCGGTCGGACAGACATATTGCATCTGTGCAATATAAAGAAACGCCCAAATGGAGAGATCAGCAGTCTAGTGATAACCACGAGCGAAGAAAGACTTGTGTGCATTCGGTAATCTATTTACTGACGGACTTTGCGCGTGTTATTGAATTACGTTTGGACTTGTCGGGTTCGGTTATATTTGTATCTAAAAAACTCTATAGTAATTCTAACGGCATTTTAATTCGAGTCCTGCAACTCGTAACAATACAATTTCAAACTTTATTGCTAAATCTAAAATAAAATAGTTTCCATCAGTGTATAATATACGGTGTTTTGAAATTAGAAGGTCTTGTTATTGCCTTAATTACACCCATTTTTTTTTCTATAACAGTACAGTACAACTATTATACCTTTTTGAAATATTCACACTCGTAACAAACGGCAGTTACTAAAAGTTTAGCATTAAACTACGAAACCACCAAACTCATCAATACTTCTGCAAAATCATTCCAAACTGCTAGCGGCGAAATCTACTAGTGATGTGACTCGAACTTTGCTATGACTTGAATCGACTGAATCATAACAGTCGATTATTGAAGATGGTGTTACTCGAATTACCGGGTTAAGTTTTTTAAAGTTCGTTAGACAAATGTTTAACCCCCGCAGCAACGACTTGCGCTGTACAAAGCGCAAATCAGACCGCATATGGAGTACTGCTCACATCTATGGGTCCAGACTTACCGTTTCGACTCCATTTAGCGTCACGCCGTTAGTATCGTCGACGATTCCAAACTAACAGACGGTTTAGAATCGCTTAGCCTTCGAAGAGACTTTGCGTCCCTCTGCGTATTTTACCGACTGTATAACGGGGAGTGTTCCGAGGAACTGTTTGATCTGGTGGCAACGCCTCACTTCACACTTCGCACAGCTCGCCAGCGACAGGATGTTCATCCCCATTTCCTTGAACCCACACTCAACTACGCAACGGTTCTCTAGAGCATTTATAATTCTCCTTGCGTTATTTTTTTAAGTAGGACGTTTTATAATTTTTTAGAGGTCAGTAACGCGTTGGCGACACCCCTAGTGTTGCAACCGACCATAGGCAACGGTAACCACTTTCCAACAGGTGGGTGAGACTGCATGTTTGCCTGCTTCAGGCTATTAAAAAATAAAGACATTTGGACAAAAAAGGAACCCTGAATGAAATAGTCACGTCTGTCCGTACGTCTCTCTTTGTAGGTCATGGTCATTTTAGACAGAAACTACATATATACATATCGGCCCGCCTGTTTCCCATAGGCAGAGACAATAGATCTCCACCTACTACGATCCTGACAAACACTTGTCGCTTCATCAACACACGCTTATTTAAACTGCGTTTTATCTGACCTTACGACGTACGACTCGGTCTACCGGCACCGATTCTACCAGTCACATTGCTGTCAATTACTTGTCAGATATCATAAACTTGTTAGAAACTATTGGATCTAAATTAATCTTTACGAATGAACTTTGACAGAAAGTTGATATCTATATAATTGTGAATTAAGGACGTAAAATTTCTTCGAGGCCGGCAACGCGTTGGTAATTCAGACAATAAAAAGTTGAGTAATTCGAGTGAAGAAACTTCTCAAGTGATTACAAGTCATAATGTTACTGACGTATTCGAGTCACATCACTAAGGGTTATCGCACACGGGCCACCCACTACAGCCAAACAAAACGACGCCATTTACTGCTGAAAACTGCAAGCGAACAACAGCCTTTATGGTGTTGACCAACACAAGTAGTCGGTGGTCACTAATTATTTTAAAAACAGTGTTATATAAAACTGAATTAACCGGTTTATTCCGCGAGAATAATTTTCTAATTCTATCTCTCTCAACACGTGTTCGTGTGAGAGTTTAAATTTTCAGTATCACATGACCACACTTCGAAGATACGCGGCAAAATCGTTCGAAACCGGTTTATTCAACAAAACCTATTTAAAGAACTTTTTTTACTTAAAACCATAATCGAGGTTAAAGTTAAAAGGAACAAAATAGAAAAGTTTCATAGACTTTAGGCCTTTGTGTCTGCGTTTATACGATACGGCCACGGCAAGCAAGAAGCAGTGCCTCGGTGCGAGTAGCGACCACCGGCGTCACTGCGTGCGGCGTCCCGTGGCTGTGTCGCATGGCCCGTGTGCGGCGAGCCTAACTAACCGCTTCTCACGACTTTCCCAGCGACGTAGACGTTTTGCGAAGTGATACGCTCATCTCTCCGCTTGACTTTGCTAGCTTCGAAACTAGCTGATGGCAGCTTCTCATAGTCGATTAGGGAGAACTTATCTGGCGTCGTATTATGAGTGTATGATGCTGATCTTCTGAACATCGTATGAAAACAATAAATAATCCTTAACTGACGTAGGAAAGCCATACTGGAATCATTATCTTTATTATACATCTTGGGGTTGGCTTAATCGGTGTGACAGCACGCTCTCATACAGTATCAGAGTAAAACGGTTAACCAGGTTAACCGTTTCATGCCACGCTAATCTTGTCTCGTTGCCCTCTTTTTTGGGGGTTGGTAAACGCTTCTTCAATAAGATCTCTAATAAATTTTAGATCTACCCTTCACCAAATTTAAAACCATTTATTTTATTTTTTTATTACACTAGTTCAGCAGACAGGCAAACGACTCACTTGATGGAAAACTGTTACCATCGCCTATGGTCATTTGCAACACCATAGGTGCTACAAATGCGGTGCTGCTCTCTTAAGGGAGAGTGGAACCTGATCACTAATGCCGGAACACAACTCAAGGTTGCTATGGGGACACATTGCAGACCAGGGGTGGTAGCCACCCAGTCTGGCAAATGCCCTAGCCACCAAATTAAAAAGCATCTTGCTTAAAAAGGGATATGACACTATTGAAGAATATTTATATGACAAAACTTCATTTACATAGCAGCTCGCTCCAGTCTCTACTACCTCATCTGTACAATGTTTGTATCCTGCGAAACATGTAAGGAATTTATGGAGATATGTTGCAGTACAAACTTTTAGTGCGTCTCGTCATTATCATAATGAAAATAATATGCTTCTTTCCTTTTATTATCTCTTTGTCTTACTGTGCATGCACTGTTTGCTACAACTCCAATAATTCTTCTGAAGAACACACTTCTGTATAAAATTTATTTATAAAGAAAGAGCTCTAGATGAATAACTAATAACAATTTCATGACGATATTCTGTGAGAGCGTCGTATCACACTGATCGTACCATCCTTGATAGCTGTAATCAAGATGATCTTTCCACGACGGCTCTATGAGATCAAGAACTGCAATAAAATGTACACTAGGATACTAACCCACACATGTCAATATCTTCACTTGAAGAAGACGAGCTGTAGTTCACAAAGTTCTCAACAGACGGCGCTGTTTTGGTTATTAATATGTTCTCCGTAGTGGCACAGAGTACCTCCGAATCGCGCAAGAACTTTCTCCTCGGATACTTCGAGACGCATTCGTCGTTTTCCGAGTCAGTTTTGACTCCCGATTCCCGCAACTGGTTCATTCTAGTCTGTTTCAAGAACGATTTTAGGGTAGACGGAGTGGAACTCCGGCGTTTCGGTAGAGTCGTCATGAATTTGACTAGATTTTCTTCTAATATCGTACCGGGTGATAATTTCTCTCTACTCTTCACTTCGCTCTTCGGAATGTCGAGGCATTTCAGGATCGACTTCCTATCTGCCGATTTGAAAGGGCTCGAGGCTAGGCTCTTGCTGGTTTTTTTAAGCTCCAATTTGGACGGTAAAGCCATTCTCAAAGAGGACGTAGACGGTGAATTACGCTCCAAAACCTTAGTGCGTAAGTCCACATCGATATCCTTGTGGCGTAAATTCTCGACGGATTCCTTCTTCCGTAAGAAGTCGAAGAATTTCGAGTCGCGTTTCTCTGACTCGGGCGTATTAGAATCGCTGGAATCGCGGTCCTTCGATAATATATCGATGGATTCGACGAATTGTGACCATTTTGATATTTTTCGGGCGGTTTTTGATTTTTTCGGTACTTCATACATGATGTCGCCCTCTGTTGCGTCAATATTAGGAGAATGATCCAATGACCGGACTGGGGTGTCGAATAAACACGTGTCCGATAGTTTCACTGTCGCAAGACAGTTTTCATTTACGTAATCATACAACGCAGTCAGATGTCATCTTACGCAAAATTATTTTGAGTTTATCAACAGATATCATAGAGAAGAGTCATGTTCAAATAGAATAGCGTAAAAAATTCAGTATTTAACAAATTCACACAGCGTAGATTTTGATTAGATATTACGCAAAGATGGCGTCGAGCGTAATCATAGACAGTGCGTATAGTCACACAATAACACGTGCAATGGAGTAGGCAAAAGGGTGAATTAAAAAAATATATTAATTATAATTACCTTTGGTAGAATAGTAAAAGATTATGAGACTTAAATTTGACATTTACTAAAAGAAAAAAATTAATATCTCAAATATTTTGTTTATTCTATATCGTGCGAAGAGGTAATCTGAAATTGACTAAAATTTCACATTGATATTTGGGAAATTAAAGATGCATTAAAATGTTAATAAAAGCCACAATATCTTAACCAAACACAAAAAACATTTTAATTAGAAAGTACCTCTTCACAGGTGTTAATTGGCAAGTTATGCATTGGGTAAATATCTATATATATATATATATATTTTTAATATTCACATATTAAAAATTAAGGTGGTCTCATGTTTAAAAGTATCGACGAGGTAAACATCAAGGGCCTTACTTATAATAATCTCGTTAAGAAAGGATTAGCCATCTTTTAAATAAGAGACTCTTAAGCCCCTAATCACTGGCTGTTTCAAATAAAACTTGCCATCTTGCCTCTTAGCAGTCACTTAAACTACCTCTCGATGTTGGTTATGTTTGACAGTTACTTATGAGTTACTTTACCACCACCTCCTATCCTTAAGAGGAGTTTATGGGTAAGATTTTTGTTAATCAAATGCTGAGCAGTTTCTTTAAATTTAACAAACGATTATAAGTAAGGCCACAAGTGTTAGTTTGCGAAGCATTAATATGATAATATTGCAATTTGACAATTATATTGATATAAAACGTATCTATTGTATCAACATATATGAAAATTAATCTACGTATTTCAAATTTGAATCTAACAGATTGCTCGTTGAAAGTTCTAAGTAATCCATCCACAGATCATAGAAACACTGTTTTCAACCGCGCGATCTGTGGTACAACCGCTTCCAAAGCAATTTTAGTTACTGATAAATGTGTAAAAACGTAATAAAACTACGTTTTAACAGTTTTAAGCGCGGTATTTGTTTTTTATTATTCTAAAGTTTCGGCCACTTTTCCGTGGCCGTGATCACGGAAGTAAAAATGTTAAGTGTCAATTGGTATTGTTAAAGTTTGGTTCAGCCTACCGCCAATTTGTTCATTTAATTATTTAATTTTAATTTTATGGTTATTATTTTATTTACTCTATGAGAGCCTAATATAATTTACCACCGCAACATATTGTGGCTGAAAGAGAAGAAGCGGCGCAACAAACTCTTCAGAAACGTACCCTATCTTTAATAATTTTATATAATATTATAATGGGTTTGTGTTCACGACGGATCACGGCTATTGAAAAGTGGCCGAAACGTCGGAATAATAAAAATCAAATAAATTACCGCGCTTAAAACCGTTAAAACGTAGTTTCATTATGGACACTAGTCGCGAAAAATTATATAAAAACTAAGTTTAGTAAAATATAAAAGACTCACCGTGCTCATTGAAGTGTTTCTCCAACTCTTCATGAGATATATTCGACGGTGTTACGGGCGCCTCCGAACTTACAGTCTGTTCCGGTCTCGACCGGGAACACCTAAATGGAAAAATAATAAAATTTATCTATGAAGCCGTTTCATTAGTAGCTCACAACGCCCAAAATGCCCAGTTACCCGTTCCACGAGGCGACCGCGGTCGTTGTGGCAGTGCCGTTAACGTCACTAATGACGTCATCATTTTCGATCACACAACGACCCATGTCAAGAGGTGTTCCACATGGGTTTACGATTGTAACGTCGGCAAGTAAGTGGAACGGGAAAAATCGCGGTCGTGAATAAGGTCGTTGTGAGTCCCTAATGGAACGTACCCTAATTAGTGCGCGCGCAGAAGGTTTGCCGATGACGTCTTGCTATTATTGCATTGTATTACTTACTATTATTGTACACACTTGTTTAATGTATATACAGTAGGGTGGTCGTTAAAAATTAAATTTCTTGCGACGCCCCCTAAAAAGCTTCCTTTTAATTAAAAAACACTGGGATTTTTTTTATAATTTTTCAAGTCAAGACAACACGTGCCTCAAGACAATTCAAGTTAATTTTTGGGTAATATCATGTATTTTAGAAGTCATAATTATTTTAAGATTGGCAAAGTTTTAACAATGAAATACCTTCCTTATTATCATTCTCAGTGATGAATTTCAAATTATAGTTTCAGAAAAAGTTTAAAATTCTTCGTGATTCAAGCTTATCTTTCAATTTTTCATATATTTTTAGTTTTAACTTGAATCGTCTTAAGGCACGTGTTGTCTTGACTTGAAAAAATTATAAAAAAATCCCAGTGTTTTTCATTAAAAGGAAGCTTTTTAGGGGGCGTCGCAAGAAATTTAATTTTTAACGACCACCCTAATATACAGTAATAAATTAACCAGTCGGTCAAATGCCCTACCACCTGGCTGTGGGTTGTTTTGTCGCCTCTTACCACAGACCGCCATATAGCAGGAAATCGTGTTCTTTCTCCGTTCCTGCACGTATCAAGCTTGTATGGTTTATGTCACATTTTAATCAGATAAGAAAGAGATGTATTTATTAATTTTACTTCATGCCTGGTTGCTTCTAAATTCTTCCTCGCCATCAAGAATAAAATAAAACATTGAATGAAGAATGCGCTAAACAAGATATAGACAGGAACTGTCACTGCTGTCACCGCAATAATTACGTACATATAAAATTGGAGCGAAATAAAGAAAATAAACCAAGATTGCATTCAATCAGAAGATCCGGATTCCTAGTGAGAGTGTAACGTTTTTGTCTTGCCGTATTTGTAAGGAATATATGGAGATATGTTACAAAAAAAAATTAGTACGGTATGTTTCTATATTTATTACTATAATAATATTATCTATCCTTTTATTGCGTTCTGTCTTATCGAATATGCACTGTTTGCTACAACTCCATTAATTCTTTAAAAGTCATTCTGTGACATCATCCCTATTAATATTATAAATGCGAAAGTAACTCTGTCTGTCTGTCTGTCTGTTCCGTTTTCACGTAAAAACTACTGGACCGATTTGGCTGAAACTCAGTGTGTATATATATATATATATATATATATATATATATATATATATATATATATATATATATATTGTCGATACCGAGGATGAACATAGGATACTTTTTATCCCGAAAAATGGGGAATCCCGGGATAAAATGATATTTGTCTGTTTGTTTGTTATGCTTTTACGGAAAAACTACTGGACCGATTTGGCTGAAATTCGGTACGTAAGTAAATTAAATACTGAGGATGGACAAGGGATAATTTTCATTTTGGCCTTTTTTGGAAATTTTGGCCTATTTGGTCATTTTGGCAATGTCGGTCAATTTGGCCTCTTTGGCCATTTTGATTATTTTGGCCATTTTGGTCGTTTTTGCCTACTCTGTCATTTTGGCCATGTCGGTCACTGTGGTCTTTTGGTCATTTAGACCATTTAGGCCTTTTTGGTCAAGTTTTGTAATTTATTTTGTTGACAGATAGACGGGGGATGGTATAATTAGCGATATAAAATGAAGTGAATATTCCGTGGGCAAATACATAAAAAATGTAAAATAATATAACCTTTAGCACTTGCTCTATAAACAAGAGACACGCACTAGAAGTTAACCCGCGGCGCAGCCGCGGGGTAAACACTAGTTCTGTATAAAACTTTAAAAAAAGAACTTAAATATAAATAGAACAACAGATATAAAGAAAAACAATTTTTAGCTAGACGCGTTGCTGGGGAGTTTGTTGCCGCTTCTTCTCCTTAACAGCAATAACACGTTGCGAAGCGGTGTACATAGACTAGGAAGTAAAATTAAATTTTAACCTATATGTATGACCTTCAAAAAGTGTTCTCCAATACAACTTATTTTGAATAAAAACTTTTGAATTTAGGTTTTTTAGCTTTAAGACATTTATTTCTCAAAAACTTTTCACTTGCAGAGAAATAACTATGTACATTAAATTCACATTTACCCCTGTTAGCGCATCTGTCCATTTATTATTGTAATATTTAAAATATTGCGTTTTCAAGTAAATTTAGTTAGGAATTTATTTTGAATTTATTACGCTATGACAATGTATAAATTAATAGTAAACAAAGACATTGGAAACTAAAATATATATTGTAGCAGATAACTGCCAACGGGGAGCGTACCCAGAAGGCTGGCTGCATTACCACGCTGTATGGCAATACTTATTTGTTGTGCGAAATATGAGCCAGTCTTCTGATCACGGGTAGTGTCAAAGAGTTTCTTACTATATGTCTTTAAAATTTTGCAAAATCATTTGAATTTTGAATTTGAACCCCCGGGGGTGGCGAGGTGAGTCTTTCCTTCCTTGCTTCTTCTTCCATCGCGTCGCGCCCGCAATGCCTATATTGAACAAGGATTTCGAAGAATGGGTCCCACCTGAGCATGGCATTGCTGCACCTCAAGGCCAGCTCCAGCCGGTCCAGCCAGCAGTGGCCGGCGGCCTGCGAGGGCGCGCGGAATATCAGGTGCGCGTTCGGCAGCGGCTGCACCACTGCACCTACACCCGATACAATACAACAGAATATACTTTTCAACACACTTGCTCATAAAGTGGCTATAGAGCCACCATAGGGTCACCGCAATTAGGCACAGAATGACACCCATAATCAAAATGTGACTAAAAAAAATTATAACTCACTAGTGAGTTATAGATTTTTTTTTAATTTTATTGGTTGAGTTGCTTTCTTCTTAAAAAAGATTTTATTCAAAAAAAAAGATCGTGTTCTATAGAACAAATAAATTAATGTTCGTATTGCTTGCTCATTTCATGCAACTTCTTATTTAAATAGATAATTTTAACTCGTACGTGTTTAATAAATAAAACTTTCACTCATATATAACTTTTTTTTCTCTGTAATAAAAGAGAACTTTAAATTCCCCATTTTGTACGTGGCCAGAACAGGCGTAAACCCTATGCGCGGAAAAGAAAAAACCTCATCCCTTTAGTCTGTGGCCGATCGCAATGCGCGCGTATAGGAAAACTGATTATTTTTTTCCGCTATAGCGAAACATTTTTCACAACTCGTTTTCAATATTGAAATGTTATTTATTAATCAAAATGTCTACAAGTACTAGTTACGAAGAAAATGATTTATGTTGTACACCGCCCGATATAAGATATGAAGCCCTTGACGTTATGGAAAGTTTACTACCTGAAAACTCCAAGGAAAAATATCTATTTTATCTACTAAATAAAATGAGTTTTTGTTGTTATTTTATTGACAAGTGTGTTGAAAAACGTCGTATGATACACGTGTGTATTGATGGTTACCGTCCTCGGCTCTCTTAAGACCCTCGTCTACGGCTCGAGTCTCAATGGCGCCTCGGCGGTAATCACCAATGTTACACACTAGTACCATAATGTACTATTATTGCATAATATTAAGGAAAGGAATGCTCCGGTGGTTCGGGCATGTGGAAAGAATGAATGACTAAACAGATATACAATGCAAAAGTGGATGGATTCAGAAGTCGCGGAAGGCCACGACACACCTTCTATGATCAAATCGATCGTGTATTAGCAGAAAGTGATGTTGGGAGCCTTAAGAACAGACGAGCGTGCATGACAAAAGCTATGAACGTCAAAGAAGCAAGGGAGATGTGTAAGAATGGGCCTGTGTGGCGCTCTGTTGTTCGTGCCTACCCCGCAAGGGACATGGCGTGAAGTTATGTATGTATGTAACAACAGAATACTACTACCCTAACACCGATAGATGGCACTGACCTGAATTGAAGCACGCAATGGTTTGACGTTGGGAGTTTTTTTTTTTTTTTTTTTTATTGCAGGAGATCAGCAGACAGGCAGACGGCCCACTTGATGGACAGCGGTTACCATCGCCTATGGACATTTGCAACACCAAAGGTGCTACGAATGCGCTGCTGCTCTCTTTAGGGAGCCTGGAACCTGGTCACTAATGCCGGAACACAACACAAGGTTGTTATGGCGACATACTCTAGACCAGGGGTGGTAGCCATCCAGTCGGGCAAATGCCCTACCACCTGGAAAAGTTAATTAAGTTTCCAGAATGTTCATCTGGATTTGTCCATAAGCGATGGTAATAGTGATGCGCAAACTAAATCACCAATGAGATCAGTGAATTATAAATCTTTTTGCTTGAAAGACTTAAATCACTCCTTTAATCTCTTTTAATCTTTGGTTTCGAATGACATAATTCATTCAGTTGACCGGTCTTAAGCTTTACAATAACGCCGGAGAGTTTAATTTACTGTGTATCATGATTATATTTCTTAGAGTGCGCATGTTATCTGATTTCAATTCACAATATCCTGTATCTATTGTCTCATACTGCATCTAAGTATCTGATTTGTTAGTTTTCATCATTCCATGCGACTAAAATCAATCTTAACGTAGTGAGTTAAAGATGTATTTTCCAAACCAAAGATTTAAAGAGTGATTTCGAATTTGGAAAGATTATACATCGTTTAAATCAATCACTCCTGAGTTACACATCTTTAGATGGTAACCAACTCTTACACCATGTAAGAGAAACTTTCCATTATATTTTTTACCGATTACGATCGTAAGATACGATTTACGTCCTAATAAATTAATAATAGGCATAAGTGGGATGTTAAAAATGATTAAATAAAAATCGATTTTTCTTTATTCAAAAGTAGGTAATCGATTTTAATTTAAAAAAAATCGATTTCTGCGAAAACATAGGTTTTTTTTTGTATTATTGAAAAGTATATGCTTTTTATATTCGAATAATAAACCTAAGAGATTCATATTAACAATTTATTAGATTATAAATCAAATAAAGTTATATGAATGATGCAAATTCAATATTTAAAATTTCAAGGTAAGGAATTAGGAAACCAAATAACATTATCGATACTAATTTTAGAACTATTAAGCGTTTCATTTATTATAATAAAAATGAAATGTTGAGCATGCCAAATGCCAAACTTATTGTTTCAAAAACTAAAATATAAATCAAATAAAAAAACACGTAATTAATATAATCGATTTACTACAAATCGATTAATATTACTATAAAAATCTATATGGGAATGTACAAGGGTAAATAGTAATGGAACCGATGGTTAATTGACAAATCGATATTACAAAAACTCACTAACCCTAGTTAAATAGCCTGCTAAAAAACCAGTCGATGCCTAATAGATGAATGATTCGACAACTGCCAGTCGACGGCTGACGACTAATGGCCGGTGCCTATATATGACTATACTTTGCCTATCTCAGAGCTTATGTCAAATTTTAATCAGTATTAAATCAAATGAATGATTTATGACATACAGAAACCGGCCATAGGAGAACTAATAGGCCGATTAACGTTTGCAAAGTTAAAACGTTTGTTTTAGATCATTGTAATGAACTGTTTCAACGTTCTAAACCTGCACAAGAATTCTTACTACCCTAACACCGATAGATGGCGCTGACTTCAATTGAAACTCACAATGTATTGACTTTGGGAGTTTAACTAAGTTTCCAGCGTTTTTCAAATACAATTGTCTATAGGCGACGGTAACCATCTCTTACATCCCGTAAGAGAAGCTTTCCATTAAATTTTTTACGGATTACGATCGTATTATATGATCTGCGTCCTAATAAACAAACAATAATGAATAAAATCGGCTGGTGATGATTCAAGAATGCCAAGTTGCCAGTCTTGATCTTGAATCACTTGGCAGTAGTCATGGGAAAAATCACTCACCAAGAAGAAAAGAGTGATATATATCTTTTTGATACACTGATATATATCACTCTTTTATATCTTTAACTCTTTATCTTTCCAATGAATAGTGTCAGTGTCAATTACATACAAGATGAGTTATTATCTGTGAGTGATATACTAGCAGAGCCGACACGCGTACCTGTGGCAACGCAAAACAATATAAACAAAAAGTGAAGAGATATAATAAAATTAATTACATCAAAACAAAATTACACCATAAAACTATAATGTTACGATTTATTTTGGCTTGCTATTATATTCGGTTTCCTCGATCACTTAGTACGCATGCGCAGTGCGCGGGCGAATCGTTCTTCCTCATCACGTGGAACAGGCATGAACTAAAGAGTTAAAGATATAAAGACACATTTTGAACGAAAGTGATATACAGATCTAATCACTCATCGCGTCGGATATATATCTTTTGAGTTAATCACTCAGGAGTTACACACATCTACTTGGCAGTGCCAACTGCCAACTAAAAATTCAGCTTATAGATGAACGAATGAATGAAATCGCTTATTGTTGACCAAAAATTAAAACTAAATAAATGTTGAGCAAATGGCGGCCTTATCGCTCTGACTCGGTTTTTAGCAAATTTTTTTCATTGCACAGAAATTTGACCTCTACAATCTTGTTATACGTATAAATTGTTTACACCGCCATTGTTTGAATATTTTCCTTAATTTAGGGGGTTGCCTGGAAGAGATCGCTTTGAGCGATAAGGCCGCCTATTGTATCACTTAGAAAATATTGTAAATTTGTCTGTTTTGGTGTGCAATAAAGTGTTATAGTAAGTGGCTAGCGCACGCGTCCCATACTCCAAGAGCGCGGGTTCAATCCTGGCCGGAACGGATGCACCACTTAGGCAGTTTTCTGACCTAATGTGCATATTGTTACAATTACCACTTGCTAACAACGAAGGAAATGAAGGACAATATAGTGCTGAAACCTGCACATCGAGTTAACCGATGTGTCAAACCTGCCGAGCCGCCTTGGACAAACCGTTCCCCCTATAATGGGAGGCCCGAGCCCAGCAATGGGACATTTATAGACTGATGTTATTTTTTTTTTATTACTCCAACGCGAAGATATTATGCATTCCGTAAAATACGAATTTTTGACACTGTCACTATGGAATCGTAATCTATGATATTGAAATAGTAGAATTGGGCCCCTGGTCATGAGGAAGAAATATGACTGTGGGAATAAAAAGATTTATTCAAATATACCTTTTAATCTTGAATTTTAATATTGAAATTTACTTTTAATATTGAAATTTTCAACAAATTACCTACGGACCTAAAGCTAAATATATATAAAATGCAATCTTTTAAGCGTAATGTTAAAGCATTCCTCCTTAAACAAGCTTTCTATTCAGTTGACGATTATTTTTGTGCTTAAATAATAATAATATAATAATAAATTACCTTTCGAGTGACATATTTTTGTAAAGTTAAGAATGTTTATTGTAAATTAGTTTTTTTTTTTGTAATTGTAATTATGACTATGTATGTATATTTCAAACACAAATATTTTTTGTTAATGAATTAATATAAATAAATAAAAATAAAATCACTTTAAACAATTAATAACAATATTATAGTTGGGAGTACATGTTGTCAAGCGCGGATGAACGAATGGGAGGGGCGATGACACAGTGAAATAAAACGGAGGCAAAGGTTTCGTGTCTATAATTCCATCAATGACTTACCAATAGTCTCGTTATGGGGCCCCCTCGGTGCCCAGATGCTCTGCTCCAGGGGGTGGTACAACTTGAAGCAGAAGCCGTCCTTCTTGCTCGGCCTTTCGATCACCTGACACGAGGTCAACAGGACGGTCCCCACCCAATGGCTGCTCTGAAAAAAATATTACACAAGAATTTAGATAAACGACATGCTACAATCCTGCCCTGTCGTAGGAGGCGACAAAACAACCCACAGCCAGATGGTAAGGTATCTGCCCATCTGGAAGTCTATCACGCCTGGACTAGTGTTCCGGAATTTGTGGCCAGGTCCCAGGACCTATCCGTGCAGGAACAGAGAATGAATTTCTGCGTTGGGGCGGCTTGTCGTCAGAGGCGACTAAACAACCCACAGCCAGGTGGTAGGGTATCTGCCCATCTGGAAGACTATCACCCCTGGACTAGAGTATGCCGCCATAATTGTGTTCCGAAAATTGTGGCCAGGTTCCAGGAGTGGCAGCACATTAGTAGCGCCTTTGGTATTACAAATTTCCAATAAGCGATGCTAACCGTTTTCCATCAGTTGGACAGTCTGGTTGTGCGCCTTTTTAATTATAGAAACATGTTAAAAATTAAACAACTATATGGTGCACCACTTAGGCAGTTTTCTGATCTAATGTGCATATTGTTACAATCACCACGCGCCAACAACGGTGAAGGAAAACATCGTGATGCAACCTGCACATCGAGATAACCGATGTGTCGAACCCGCCAAGCCGCCTTGGACAAGCCTTTCCCCCTATAATGGGAGGCCCGAGCCCAGCAGGGGGACAAGCAACCCATGTTTGCGAACATATTATACCAACATTTGTAGTTGTGTTTGACCCATTAGTGATATTTCGATAATAGTTGAAATATTATAATATTGTGTTTGGCTTTTTAGCCAAAGGAATTAAATTATACAGTACCAAACAAAAAAACAATTACAATATTTCTATTTATCTGTATCATTCCTAAGTCATAATAGTTATGTCATAAAAAATCGTGATAAATGTTAAATATAAAGTTCATTATCAAAAACAATATAATAATATTAATAAAATTAAAGTCATAATAATAAAAATTAAACATGCGAATATATATGAAATTAGAAGAACGTAATTATATTTAATTTAAATGAATATTATTTAATATTCGCATGTTTAATTTTTATTATTATGACTTTAATTTTATTAATATTATTATATTGTTTTTGATAATGAATTTTATATTTAACATTTATCACGATTTTTTATGACATAACTATTATGACTTAGGAATGATACAGATAAATAGAAATATTGTAATTGTTTTTTTGTTTGGTACTGTATAATTTAATTCCTTTTTTTAAATCTCATTTTCCAATATTTTATCAAATATATTATCATCTTATAGTTTTATGAGCCAAATGTCTAACATGACTTTTTTTGGGAAACTTGGTTGATATGTGTATTAATGTTTTATATTGTACGAATTTTAATTACTTGCTGTATGTTGCCAAAATAAATTAAATATTATCTTATATTGCCATATACCGAAATTGATTAGTATTGAGTTATTAACCCACTTCTCATTTTCTATTATTAGCTATTATAATAGGACGCAGATCGTATAATACGATCGTAATCCGTAAAAAATTTAATGGAAAGCTTCTCTTACGGGGTGTAAGAGATGGTTACCGTCGCCTATAGACAACAATAACGGAACACACTAGCAGGGTCATTAGACTGACAAAGTCAAATCATTGCGCGTTTCATTTTCAGTCAGCGCCATCTATCGGAGTTAGGGTAGTATATTCTTGTGCAGTTCACGAACAATGAACCATCAGCAAATAATTAAATACAACGAAACGTTTCACATTTCCAAATATTAATCGGCCTATTATTTCACTCATGGCCAGTTACTGTATGTTGTATATTAAATCAATAGATAATCGATTAATATCTTGTTTCATTTAGGCTGGTGGGCACCGACATTTAACCGGTGGTTAAAATAAAATAATCAATGTTTAGCCATATATTTTTAGCGATTATTTCATTTTAACCATTGGTTAAAAGTCGGTGCACACCAGCCTAAATCTTTTTGCTAGCACACCCGTTACAAGCTCCGGCAGAGAGAAGTGAGAGCGTAGATACTTCCATTGTCTTTGGTAGAGAGTCTAGAGAGCGAATTGAACTATTGTATACATCTATATATATATAAAACAAAGTCATGTCAGTTACCACCCCTGGTCTAGCGTATGTCGCCATAACAACCTTGGGTTGTGTTCCGGCATTAATGACCAGGTTCCAGTCTCCCTTAAGAGAGCAGCAGCACCTTTGGTGTTGCAAATGTCCATAGGCGATGGTAACCGCTTTCCATCAAGTGGGCCGTCTGCCGAACTGATGCAATAAAAAATAAATAAAAACTCAAGAACGACAAGACAAATATTTATGATTTTTGTATTTTTGGAATCGTCTTCGTCCTGAATAGGATAATAAGTATTAAAATATAATGAAATATAAAAATAAGTATTAAAATATAGAAATTTAATATAAAATAGTAAAATAGAATTAAACATTAGTAATTAGTGTATTTGCTTAATTATAATGCATAATTTGAATTTTTTTAAAACACGTCGAATGGACATCGCAATTACAACTTTAATTTTCATTGAAATCACTTTTTACAAATAGAATAGAATAGAATATCATTTATTGCATAAACTGTCACATACATATAATTTAAAGAAGATGTTGTGTTTTGCTGGAACGAGGCCTTTCAAACGTGCAATACAGGCAGTACAATATGAATTTAGAATTATATAATGTTGATTTTCTTCAATTAAAGGTCTGAAAATCTATTCTTTTGTGTACCTACTTATACTTAAAATTTACTAGAGGCAGGTTATGATGTGAAAAGGCCAAAAATTCGGTGTTATCAAGTTGACGTTGTGAACAGGTCACGTGTTGTTCTTGAGAAAGCGTGGCGAAATCAAACCGAAGTTCGGCCGAATTTTTTGTTTTTACCGAATCTTCTGCCGAAGTTCGTATTCGGTTAAAACCACATTCGGCCCATCCCTAATAGTAATATTTATTGACCCCAAATCTATACATATAATAAAACTGCAGTGATCGAATTTCTGTACAAGGAAAAAATATGCTAGAAACCGAATCAGGGGGATGTAAGAAGTGAAATAAAACCAATTTAGTGTTTTTTCAATTTTTTTTGTTTTTCTGTTTGTACGGGCTAATCTCCGAAACGACTAGACCGATTTAAATGAAATTTTGTATGGCGGTAGCTTATATCTCTGGTCAATATAGGATACTTTTGCTCCAGAAAATTTTATTTTTTCGGGATCAAATGAATCCTATATATATCCTATAACGATCCGTTACAAGTTCTAGCAGAGAGAAGAAAGAGCCTTCCATTGTCTAGGCAAAAAGCGAATTAACCGATTGTTTAAATTGACATTAAATTCAACGTTCGGATAAGACACTGTATGTTATCAACAGTTTAATTGACCTACTACTGTTTAAAATTTGACATAAGCTCCATACTAACAACGTCAAAATTTAACAGACGGTAATTGAAGATACTATAACTTGTATTACATAACATTGACAGTTATCGAATTATTAATTATTTAACGAGTGTAGCTCGAGCAAACAAAAAAGGAGAATATTTTTTTACCGAAAAGCAGCGGCACGCGGACGAACGTAGGCTACTAAACAACCACATATATCGCGGCGCGACGCGGAACAAAGACTGCATTAGTAGAGATGTGTAACTCAGGAGTGATTGATTTAAAAGATATATAATCTTTCAAAATTCGAAATCACTCTTTAAA
Source organism: Dendrolimus punctatus (assembly GCA_012273795.1). Taxonomy (NCBI): domain Eukaryota; kingdom Metazoa; phylum Arthropoda; class Insecta; order Lepidoptera; family Lasiocampidae; genus Dendrolimus; species Dendrolimus punctatus. The sequence goes on along the minus strand of CM022546.1, from coordinate 4,274,282 downwards.
TCTTTGGTTTGGAAAATACATCTTTAACTCACTACGTTAAGATTGATTTTAGTCACATGGAATGATGAAAGCTAACAAATCAGATACTTGGATGTAGTTTGAGACAGTAGATACAGGATATTGTGAATTGAAAAGAGATAACATGCGCACTCTAAGAAATACAATGATGATACACAGTAAATTAAACTCTGTGGCGTTATTGTAAAACTTAAAACCGGTCAACTGAATGAATTATCTCATTCGAAACCAAAGATTTAAATGAGTGATTTAATTCTTTAAGGAAAAATATTTATAAATCACTGATCTTATTGGTGTTTTAGTTTGCGCATCGCTAAGCTCAACCCCCTCTAATGTCCTACGAACGCCCTCTGCCGCCCATCTTCGCCATTTATTTGCAATATAAATTAAATATTATAATGCGTCGCTAACAACGAGTATGGCTAAGTTGTAGTGAAATCCATTTCTTAATTGTTATGTTTAACAATGTTAACCATCGCTAATTGGAACTATCAATTGATATCATCTTTATTAGGATCCACACCGTGTATAACACGATCGTAATCCGTAAAAAATTTGATGGAAAGTTTCTCTTACGGGGTGTAAGAGAGGTTACCATCGCCTATGAACAACTTTATTAGAAAAACGCTGGAAACTTGGTTAAACTCACAGTGTCAATACATTGTGAGTTTCAATTCAAGTCAGCGCCATCTATCGATATTAGGGTATTAAGCAGTCTTGTGTAGGTTTAAACGATGAATGATCTAAAAGAAACGTTCTATATTTGCAAATGTTAATCGGCCTATTAGTTCTCCTATGGCCGGCTCCTGTATATTGCAACCGTTCATTTGATTTAATACTGGTTAAAATTTTACATAAGCTCTGAGATAGTTAGGCAATGTATAGCAAAATATAGGAACCGGCCATTAGCCATCAGACGTCAATGACAGGTATCGAATCATTCATATATTAGACATCAACTCGTTTTTTAGCAGGCTATCTAACTAGATGGGTAAGTATTTGTAATATCGATTTGTCAATTGTTACCCATTGCTCTCATCACTAATTACTTATTACTAATTGTCCATGTATGTCATTTTTATTTTCTTTTTCCTTTTTTACATAATAATAATAATAAATTTAAAAATTTCCTTTGAATCAGGTTGACTGGAAGAGACCGCTTTTAGCGATAAGGCCAGGCCGCCTTTTGTTTTACAAAGTAATTGTTGTCTTGTTGTGCATTTTGGGTAATTTTTGTATTGATAAAGTGTTATCTTGGCATGAAGCATATTTATGCTAACAGTTCCTAATAATAGATATTCACAGACAACAGATAACATTTGTTATTTCTAGAACACAACATTAGCTTTAACTGTTCTGTTAATTATCATTTGTCACTCGTTCCATCTAAGTAAGCTAAAAAGAGATTCACCTATTATTCATATGAGTGTCTCATTTACACTTTAAAGACTTATACGGGCTAGAACGAGACGCACCTAATATTTATAACTAGATAGTACATATAGACAAATAGTAATATAAGTAGGAAAAGGAAGGAAATAATAGAAATAAAAATATTATAAACATAAGTAGATAAATGTAAGAAAGAACATATGTAATAGAATATAAGTAAAAATGCAATAGTAAATAAAGAGAAAAGCATAAAAAAAGAATTAAGAAAATAAAAAAAGCATAAAAAATAAAAACACAAAAACCTTGACAGGTCTTGTTTCAGGGAAAAAGATACACAAATCACTGATCTCATTGGTATTGTCATAATATTCACAATAAGTATGTCGGCGAGCCATCGCCAAGGATGATTTATGTTGGCAATGACACTTTAGCGGAGTGTTGCATATCTATGGTTGCAGGCGACCACACTAATAACAGAGACGGGTCGAGACATGTTTTTGGGCGTTACTGATCAAAATAGTACATTTGATATTGGATACGAGGTGGTGTGGTCGCTAGGGCATCGAGTGTGCAACAAATCGCTATCATCAAAGTGCATTGTGATTTAGAAAAGATGATTGTTATTTAAACACTATATTGGCAAAAATCACGAAAGATGTCAATTCCATGAATATACCCATATACATTATGCCATGCCATGATAACTTCTGATGAATAGGCTCATCATGAGCTTATACGGCTCTGACGAGCTTACAAGTATATAAAAATATTAAACTTAATAACATGTTTTGATATAGTTACTAGTTTTTTCAATACAATATTTATATTATTTATTATTGTACAATTACTTATTTCTTGATTTATTAAACAGGATGCAGATCGTGTATTACGATCGTAATCCGTAAAAAATTTAATGGAAAGTTTCTCTTACGGGGTGTAAGAGAGGTTACCATCGCCTATAGACAACTTTAATCGAACAATCTGACAAGGTCATTAGACTGACAAAGTAAAACCATTGCGGTTTATATTTCGAGTCAGCGCCATCTATCGGTGTTAGGGTAGTAAGTAGTATTGCGTAATCCATGAATGATGAACTTTTCATACAGTGCTCCCAACTTATTATAGCTGCTATAGCTAGTATAATGTATATAGCTATAAATATAATAGATTAATAAGTAATATTCCATTTAAAAAAGTATTAGCGTTATTTTTAAATCAATTAACTTATTCAGTGCTTAATGCAGGGTTTCCTAAAGAACTTCTACTTTTTAATAGAAATAAACTCATATTCACTCATTGGTTTTAAACTAAACAAAATCAATGAGTGAAAATGAATGTTTTTAAAACGAGTGACTAACGTCACTGTGAGTAAAAACAGGAGTATTTAAAATTAGGGTTTTACTGTAATGGCAATTCAACTTACTTTCGCCTTAGGGCTCTTGTACAGCAAGAGCAGTCCTGGCTTCAGGACACACCACAATTTGGTCCACGACTTGAGTGTACCGCGAACCTGAAACATACAATTATTATACTTATACACGATGCTAGGATATGCCCGTGTTAGGAGAAATAATAATAATCTGAAATATTATAATCAAAGTTTATTAGACTAGTATTATTACAATGACAATATTAAATACAGCACAATAATACACAGAAATATTGAGACAATTCCAAGGGTTGTCTCCACGCTTGTCAGGTGTCGAGCAGCAATTTGCCCTTAAAGAATACTGCGATTATCGACCACAATAACTATGCGCCTCTTGTCCAACAGAGCTTTCGCTCTGTTCAACCGATGAACGTAGAATGTCAGTAGTAGACTAGTAGTTGATCACTAACACCAACTAAAAACTACTTAACCGATTTGAAAAATTCTTTCACTGTTGGCAAGCTACACAATCCCCGGGTGTCATAGGCTATATTATGTTTACAAAAAAAATTAGGAATCCTTACTAAAACTCCAATAACGTAACCCAAGGTGTAAAAATACCTAAAATCGTGAGCGCTGCGAAAACTATTAATGATAGAATTAAATAATGTACTACGACTTTGCAGAACACATCATTATCTACAAAAAGTGTCGCGACAACATATGTCTACCTATTATAGTTATGCCACAATAAGTGTTGTTTTATTTTAAATTTTAATTAAAATGCCGCCGCTAGAAAAGGCTCTTTATTAGTATCTTGGTATTAATCCTTATCAAAATAAATTACTTCATATTCAAAACTGCTTCAATACCTTTATATAACTTTTTGAATTATTCAATTCGGACATTCCATTCGAAAGATATCACGAGTTTAAAAATGTAAGAATTAGTGACGGTGACTACGTGAATGTGACATCTTTTCGTGAGCCAAAAATCCGTAAGACCCCCTCTATATAGAAGTTTCACTTCAAAATGTTTCATGTCACGACAACTAAATTATAAATTATAGCACCACACAAAGTCACAACACACACAATCAAAAACAACAAAACTTATACACTTACTCACACCAACGCGCAATACCACTGCATTGCATTACACGCACAATTCACAAACAAACCAAGAAACACAAAGAGCCTAAAAATTAACAACCTAGGCACAGAAAGAAAAAAACAGCATACATAGCACTAGTTAAGATAATATATATAGGTATAGACATAAGGCACACACTGCACATGCGCTTCCTCACAACACCAGCATGTAACAGATACACTCTACATTAGTATAAGTTAAGTATTAAAATTAGATAAAAAAATTATAAGTTATTCTTAAGGTACACAACACAACACAAAAATCATAAAATTAATGTCACACATAAACAATAAGCGTGTATAAATTCAAAAAACTCTTAACAATAATTAAAATGTAAAAAGGGTAGTACGGAACTAGAGTCCGTTGATTAGTTAATAAAAGAAAAAAAAAGTCTAGTAGTTGTAGACTGGCTCCCCTCTGCCCGAACACCGACTATTTATTCTTATAATATCCTCGTAGTGCGTCTGCAGCGACACCATTCTGTAATACTTTGGCGGCACTTCACTTCCATCATAACACCAATTTCCGCCATCCGTATAACTTCCAATTTTCGGTTACACCATTTTCGATATTCGTTGGCTTGATAATAAATGCTTCAACGTTGACATCCGGTTATATGACTTCTGATTATTACATCAATGAATACTCTATCCGGTTATTGACTACTTCCGTCATATGGTTACTTTACAATAATAAATATGATTCTAACACCCGCGACTTCGCTCTTCAGATTCCCACCAAAAATTCTATATCTTTAATTTTTTGTACTGCAGATCATCCATTCACTCATTCGTTCAGAATGACATAACGAAATGTCAACTCACCTTCAGCCAATCGGCGAGCACGACGACCGAGGGATCATCAATCGAATGCAACAGAGCCGACGCGACTCTCTTCTTCTCCCTCCTGTAGTTCTGTCTTTGGGCTTTGTAACTCTCCTTTCGGGACAACGCTGTGCTGGCGGTGTGAGATACACCACCAACAGCTGTTTCTGATGACTGAAATTCAATTAAAAAGATCTTTCGATGGAGTATATGGAGGACGACTTTTGTTGTCCTTCTTATACTCCATCCAAAGGTTGTCTGGAAGAACCCCATGGGCGCTAAGACCGCCGATTGTACTTGAATATTAAAGTTCTTTATTTTATGTAGCACTTTTGTAGAATTAAGTATATTCTATTTTTTGAAAAATATGGCTACGTTCCGTTAGAAACTCACAACGACCACGCTCACTTGCTAGCCGGCGTTACAATCGGGAACCCAAGTGGAACGGTTATTCGGCCCACCTCTTGACATGGCTCGTTGTGAGTGTGTTTTCGCCACGACCACAACGACCGCAATCGCCTTGTGGAACGGCTAACGGGGCATTCTGGGCGTTGTGAGCTACTAATGGAACGCCCTCGAGACGTCAAAATTAGAGTGACATAATGTATGTCAAATTTGTAACTTCAGTGTGTTCATTATATTCCGTCTTCTATACTTTTTCTTCCACGTGTTAATTTCAGTATATAGTCTGTATTTAGTAGTTCTAATATTAAAATAAAGTCACCAGTCGTCTATCTTATTCTAAAAAGTCCAGAAGCAAATGAAAGAAAGGACACTAACCTTATCAGAAGACGTTCCGTCGGGCGGATGTGTCCTGGAATCTCCGGAGGCGGGCGTAGCCACGGAACAAGGGGCCCCGGGGGACCGAGGCGGAGGGGTCAGAGTTGCCTCACCTGAAATTCAATTATAGTAATTAGAATATAATATACTTTTCAACACACTTGCTCATAAAGTGGCTCTATGGTCACCGCAATTAGGCACAGAATGACACCCATAATCAAACTGTGAGTAAAAAAATTATAACTCACTAGTGAGTTATGGATTTTTTTTTATTTTATTGGTTGAGTTGCTTCCTCTTAAAAAAGTTTTTATTAAAATAAAAGATCGTGTTCTATAGAACAAATAAATTAATGTTCCTATTGCTTGCTCATTTCATGCAACTTCTTATTTAAATAGATAATTTTAACTCTTACGTATTTAATAAATAAAACTTTCACTCATATATAACTTTTTTACTAACTGCACATTTACTAATTTTTTCTCAAAATAAACTTTTTATCTACTAAATAAAATGAGTTTTTGTTGTTATTTTATTGACAAGTGTGTTCAAAAACGTCGTATGATACACGCGTGTATTGATGATTACCGTCCTCGGCTCTCTTAAGACACTCGCCTACGGCTCGAGTCTCAATGGCGCCTCGGCGGTAATCACCAATGTTACACACTAGTACCATAATGTACTATTATTGTAGCCCAGGATGTGGGGGAGAGGCAAGCCGGGACCCATGCTCACGGCGGCCAATTCAAACTTTGCAGAAGATACACAACTTATCATTTAAGCATCTTTGACCACTGAAACATCCAGTTACTACAGTTTCAGCACATATTATCCGCAAGAGTTACTTGAGACCTAAGCGAAATACGTGCCCCCTCCCGACCCCCGCCATCTTACCGCTCTCGCCATCGACGCGTCAGTACTTCACGCTTACGTCATCCGAGCGAAATCTCAAGTTAACTCTTGCTGGTTGTAAGTTACTTTACGCTAGGCGCGTAGAAATATGTTAAAAAGCACGCACGCATGCGTGCAAGGCGACCGGTGCAGTTTTTTATCGCTGGAGTACAGCAGACAGGCAGACGGCCCATCTGATGGAAAACGGTTACCTTCGCCTATGGACGTTTACAACACCAGAGGTGTCACTAGCGCGCTGCCGACCTCGAAGAAATTTTATAACACCTTTTTTAAACATACATTCATATTACACATATATACATATTCATACATTCGGGGACGGATAGCGTGTGTCTGAAAGAGATGAAGCTATATTTAGAAACAAATTAAAATACAAGTCCCGCACGTCCACGTAGTGGGCGTCTGATGTCTGAAATAATGATTGAGATAAAAATATAGGCGAGCAGGGGCGGCATTTTCAGTTTTGCCCCCCCCCCCCTTTATTAAAAAAACTACATTTCAGTTGCTTGAATAGCTTTAAAAATGATATTTTAAGGGGCCTGTATAAATTGTACTACTGGCACATGTATACAAGTTTTTCAATAAGCGCAGAGCGTACGCGCTTGGCGTTTTTTTAACAAAGGTTACTGTCGATTTCCCTGGAATCCACTCATCAAACCGAGACTTGGCGACAGTGGGACCACCTCAGTAGTATACTTTTCGAATTTTGAACATGGTTTTGCAATCATTTACAGCTGCTAACGTTATCCGCATAGCTTCTGCCCGCGACTTTGTCCGCGTGGAATAGTAAAAAAAAAACCCCAGATTTTGAAACATTCTTCATTGGTGGTCCGCTTATATTGGTCTTAGCGTGATGATATATAGCCTTGCTCTATAAATGGGCTATCTCACACTGAAACAATTTTTAAAATCGTTTCAGTAGATCCAGAGATTAGCCCTTACAACGTCACAAACTCACAAACTTTTCCTCTTTATAATATTAGTATAGAAATAGAGATATACTGACCGTACGTAGGTGGCGTGGCGGGCGCAGTTGCCGGAAGTATCACGTTCAGTGGAGGATTGTGCTGCTTCTGGAATATTCGAATAAATACCAATAAAGTAATATACATTTTTTACTACAACTCGTAGGCTCACAGTCCAGCAGACTTTGTCTTGAATAAATAAAAATCTAGTCTAATTGCAGCACCATCTAGCGGGACCAATTGCGAACCTAATCTCTCCCGGGATCTACTCAAACACACAAACAAAATTTCATCAAAATCGATCGAGCCGTTGTTGAGTTTTAGCGAGTCTAACGGAACACAACTCAAGAAATTGTATTCTTTCTCCGTTCTGCATGGACAAACAAATCATAATAAAAATATATACATATACTAGCTGTTTCAGGCAGACGTTGTCCTGCCTTTAAAAAATAAGTTCTAGAACCCGATTCCAGCGCCATCTACCTGGACCTAATTTTACTCTAAACTATTCTCAAATCCACTTGAACAAACAAACTATTTCATCAAAATCAGGCCCAGTGTTTAGGAGGAGTATCGCGGCGCCACCTACTGGGTCCAATCGTTAATTTTAACCATTCCGGGACAAACTTCAACACATATAACAATAAAAAGAACACCTAAATTCTGGTACCCGATTGCAGCGCCATCTACCTGGTTAGAATTAAAATCTAAATCATCCCGGTATACAAGTATAAAAATACTAATATCGCTATTAAAAAATAGGGGTTGATTGTAGAGGGTTGAAAATTTAGGCTTGTGTGTATTTTTTAATGCTGTATCATAAAAAAATAAAAAGTATCTAAAAATTAATAAAAAAATATTTATGGGTGGACTACCCTTAACATTTAGGGGGATGAAAAATAGATGTTGGCCGATTCTCAGACCTACCCAATATGCATACAAAATTTCATGAGAATCGGTCAAGCCGTTTCGGAGGAGTTTGGTAACTAACACTGTGACACGAGAATTTTATATATAAGAATATAGTTAACTGATAGACCGATTAAAATTAGGAAATGTGGCACGTTTACTTTAGTACAGTGCAGGGAATAGGATCCTAATAGTTCATCGTTTAAGTATTACACAAATATACAAAACTACTTACTACCCTAATACCGATAGATGGCGCTGACTCGAAATATAACCCGCAATGGTTTGACTTTGTCAGTCTAATGACCTTGTCAGATTGTTCGATTAAAGCTGTCTATAGGCGATGGTAACCTCTCTTACACCCCGTAAGAGAAACTTTCCATTAAATTTTTTACGGATTACGATCGAAATACACGATCTGCATCCTGTTTATTAAAAGCGCAAAATAATGTTGTACAATAACATAATAATAATCAAACAGTAACAACATGACATTTTAACTTATTATTATTATTCACATATATATTTAATATCCAAATCTTTTACATTTTTTTATAAATATCTTATAAAATATATATATATATATACATTTATTTATGAAAAAAATATAAAAAACTGATCTTCGCCGGCAGTGGGGCCTAGGGTCCAGACTACCGGTGGTTAAGGCTCCAGACACAGGAATCTCCTCACAATACGGGCCGTGTCCAACAAAGCTGCCTTCTGCTTCGGACCCTTCAACCAGATACCAAGCGAGAGCCTTTCAATTGTTCAAACCTTTATTATTATTATTATATACTTATTGTAATTATTTATTACTAGTGTTTTCCCCGCGGCTGCGTCGCGGGAGAATGATCATGCCTATTTTACATTTACATAAAAACTAAATTGGGTTTTCATTTTTTATATAACGTGTGAAGCCGCGGGGAACAAATAGTGTATATATATTTAAAAATTCCTTGAAAAATTATCTAACTGTAAGCGAAAATCGCTTATATTTCTTAAAAATCCGTTTCGGGGCTAAATCAAATGATATTTATTTTATCAAAACATGGTTAAACAGTAGTCATATATGTTATGAAAAACGTAATTTAAAATAATGACTTACAATTTTTAGAAAAATGACATTATACTTTCCCTTTTTTCATCTTATTCAATAATGACCTAATGTAAATTAAATTGACATTTTGTGTAATTTTCGTATAATTGTATTTCTTTTTTTATAATTAACTGTTTGAGCCAATTTTTATATTTATTATATAAATTATTTTTTATTGGAAACTTGATTGATATATGTATTAATTTTGTTTTATATTATTTAATAAGAATATCAATTATTGTATGTTTCCCAAACAAATTAAATAAATATTGTACACGTTTTGCTCACATAGGAGCATACAAATATTCATAATAAATTTTATTACCATACATAAGCTAAGAGACGCGGAAAGCGACTTGCGCAAGGGTCCTGTCCTGGCTATCTGGTGGTCGCTTTCGTCCAGTTTGTGTTATTTGTTTGTTTGTTCTTGAGGAACGGAGAAAGAATACAACTTCCTGCGGCCGGACGGCCAGTAGTAAGAGGCGAAAAAACTACCCACAGTCAGATGATAGGGTATCTGGCCGTCTGGGTGTTTACCACCCCTGGTCTAGAGTATGCCGCCATTACAACCTTGTGATCTGTTCCGGTATTAGTTGTAGATATATGTATATGTATCTATGTGTATAATTGTGTTTATATATATATATTAGGGTGGTCGTTAAAAATTAAATTTCTTGCGACGCCCCCTAAAAAGCTTCCTTTTAATGAAAAAACACTGGGATTTTTTTATAATTTTTTCAAGTCAAGACATCACGTGCCTCAAGACGATTCAAGTGTCAGTATTGTTTATACGCGAAGACAACCGCTTTCTATCAGGTGGGCAGTGTGCCTGTTTGCTACGATTTAAGAAAAAAATGAAATGTATGCTGGGACACATATTAGAAGTGAAACTTCAATGGACAAGTGGAAAAACGAATCGCAACGGACAAGTGGAAAATCTTCAACTAACAAGTGACAAAATGAATCGCAACAAAAATTCAACTCGAAGTGTTACGGCCAGAATGTTAATGTACTTGTCCAATTTGAAAACCTTTATATAACTTTTTGAATTATTCAATTCGGACATTCCATACGAAAGATATCACGCGTTTAAAAATTGAAGTATTAGAACACGCGGCCGTGACGCTTTTTCGTGAGCGAAAAATCGTAAGACCCCGTCTATACAGAAGTTTCACTTAAAAAAGATGGATTACGTCTAGTATTTAGATTCTCGAGTGTATGGATAAATATTAAATATATATTTTTAAAACTCAAAATTTTAAAATTAGAATCCAGCTATACTTAATGACAAAAACTCACCCGACCCGCGTAGTTAGGCGTCGATGTGTGAAACTGGTTACACTCGCCCCTCAACGCCGGCGAAGACGGGGTCGTCGATGGTGATGAAGGCACCACGGCTGGCGACGATGACATTTTTTCGCCGTCGATGAAGTCAGCACATCGTCGATGAGATTTTGCCGGAAAGGGATAGATGAGGGTATACAGGAATGGAAGTCAGGTTAGATTGTTCGACATTTGATTATTACAAAAATAGAAAATGGAGGTAGTTTCTTCACTGGTTAGATTCACTTTATACGATTCAAAAAATATATCTGAGTATCTAAATAAAAGGCAGCCAAACAAAACACACCAAAATCTTTTTACAATCTAAAATCACTGCATTTTTTTCATACAATGAGGGCTGTATGTAAAGTATTAAAGAGCATATATACTTGTCATAATCAGATTATTTTTTGAAAAATATTTTTTACAGCAAGTTTTTTTTACATAAATTTTATTTACGTGCAAAAATGGAAAATATTGTGTCATTAATACATTATTGGTTCTTAATTCTATCTATCTGAATTATTGAAGCAAATTTCCTAACATCAAAATTATAAATTAATTTTGGTAAATTAGTATTCACTATGGAATGGTTGAATTATATATGGAAAAGTTATTTTTGTATTCTATAGGGAAATATATATTGGAATGCGGTAAGGAAGTCGAGGATAATGGAATTTGAACGTTTATACCTGTAACATATTAATTAAGTCGTTCAAACCTCAGGTTTTCCAAATTAGGATAATTTATCCTCAAAGTTTGCAGTGAAAAATAAATGGGGTATGATAAAATATTGTATATTCTTAAATATTTACGACTAGTACACATAATTAATACTACATTATAACGGTCTTCAGTGCGGAATTTAATTTTCTAACTCTACCATTATTAATTGACACTGGCGGTCGAAATGTTTATAAAAATTAAATGAAGCGCTGCGCTTAAAGCCGCTAAAACGCAGTTTTAGTTATAAAATTTTTGTATCATATAATAATAGCGATCTGTATGCTTATTCTGACAATAATATAAATACATACATACATAACTTCACGCCAGGTCCCTTGCACGAACAACAGAGCGCCATACAGGCTTATTCTTACACACCTCACTTGCTTCTTTGACATTCATAGCTCTTGTCATGCACGCTCGTCTATTCTTAAGGCTCCTGACATCACCTTCTGCTAGTACACAATCAATTTGATCGTGGAAGGTGTGTCGTGGCCTATATATAAATATAAATACATTTAAAAAATAAAGTTCCCCGAACATTGCGACGGGCAGACGCCATAGTCCCCATGTTCCCAGACCCCTAGTACCACTAGCAGTTCACCCCAATAGCTCGGTACTTTTTGTCCTCATTTCCCACAACAGTCCTACACTGGCCGGGGCTTGTCTTGGGGTGCATTATTATATAGTGTAGACAGGTACAATCGCCGGTCAGTGTCACGCCATATTTTCATTAAATTTGTCAAGGGACCTCAACGTGCTGGCCTTCCCATGGCCCGCAAGCCCTCCAAAATCCGGACCATTTTTATGGCCGTGATCTTGAAAGACATACATATAAATACATCAAACTGGAGAAAATTACATAACTCAGTTCCGTTTAGTCTATCCACGCCAGTGTATATCAACCTTAATAGTGGGTACATTTTCTTATCCATTTCTTTTATTAACCGACATCCCAAAAGGAGGAGGTTCTCAATTTGGCCGGTATATTTTCTTTTTTTTATGTATGTACATCGATTACTCTGAGATTTATGATCCGATTTACGTCATTGTTTTTTCATCGACGCAGATTGGCTGCCATTTGGTCCCCTAAAAATGTAATATACTTTGGCCCAGTAGTTTTCATTTTGTGGTCATTTTTTATGAAAAAAATTTCATTCCGTTCCATATGTACATCAATTACTCACAGATTTATGATCCGATTTACGTGATTTTTTAGTTCAATGCAGAATAGTTGCCATTCGGTCCCCTAAAAATTTAACATAGTTTGGCCCAGTAGTATTCATTTTACGATCATTGTTTTGTTCCCGTTTCTTGGGACCTATATATTTAAGGCGCGCGACACCTTTCGTAGGCCTACCCATAGCTAGAGAAGTAAAAGTAAAAGTAACAAATAAAAAAAACTTCGTTTAAAAAAACCGACTTCAAAAACTAGAAAGTATAAAATAACTTATTTCTAAAGCTATTTTTAATTACAATATCTTATTTTTAATATATATTATCTAAAACATCTTGAAGTCAGTGCAAAGTAAAACATAAAAATTACTTTATTTTGAAAATTTACGAAGCACCGACTTTAAGATGTTTAAGATAATATATATTAAAAATAAGATATTATAATTAAAAATAGCTTTAGAAAATAAGTTATTTTATACTTTTTAGTTTTTTTTTATGTTGTTGATTTTCAGTTAACCAAATTGAATCAATTTGGTTGAAAGGCACATCTGTATTCAATGACATTGAACAATTCAAGTACCTATACGTTTAATAGCTTTTCCCCGCAACTTCGCTCGCGCCCAAGATTTTTATTTGTTTTATTTACTATTAAAAAGTATCTAATCTCCGAAACAGCAGGACCAATTTAAATGAAATTTTGTATGGTGGCTTATATCCCTAGTCAACATATAAGATACTTTTGATCCCGAAAAATTAAAGAGTTCCCGTGGGATAGTTAAAACACTTTAATTACTTAAACGGCTAAATACCACGCGGACGTAGTTGCGGGCATCAGCTATAAAAAATAAATGCCACTTGTCTACAGGGGCTGGTTGAGTGTCTGTAGCGTATGAAAGTCGCTAGACCTAATGTCTCACGGAAGTGAGGATAAACTCCCAGTATATATAATGCGTACTAAAACGATATCTTTGAACCAATTGGCCATCAATCAAACGGCTCTACGTTCTAGGCAAGCACACTGATAACGCAGATTGCTATCAAAAGCAGTTTTCGAATATTACTTACATCCGCAATGTGTTCTCACTGATAAAAGATTTAGAAAACCAAAATAAACCAAGTCTGTGGTGGTTTTACACGTAAAAGGTTCCGTAGGGATGATGAAGTTGGGTTTTTTTTATTGCAGGAGTTCAGCAGACCGGCAGACGGCCCACTTGATGGTAAGCGGTTACCATCGCCTATGAACATTTGCAACACCAAAGGTACTACAAATGCGCTGCTGTCCTCTTAAGGGAGACTGGAACCTGGTCACTAATGCCGGATCACACCTCAAGGTTGTTATGGCGACATACTTTAGAACAGGGGTGGTAGCCATCCAGTCGGGCAAATGCCTTTCCACCTGGCTGTGGGTTGTTTTGTCGCCTCTTACGACATGCCACCCGGCCGCAGGAAATTGTATTCTTTCTCCGTTCCTGCACGGATAGTGCGAGGGATGTATCTGGGTCCGTCCCTGGGGACAGGGTTCTCACCTGCCGCTATACCCCCTTGGGCGCAATTCGGCTATTTGTATCTTGGCGTGGCGAAGTTATTTTAAGTATGAGTAAGTAAAGAAAAAAAAAACTTTATTTGAAGAAATAGCGACGTAATTACATTCTTTATACATTATTTAACACAAAGAATACTTTGAGAATTTGTACGCCGCATTTTCAGCGAACTTGGTTTGCACTCAGCATATTAATAACAACAGTCCATAACTGTCCCACTGCTGGGCTCGGGCCTCCCACGGTAGGGGAATGGACGGTATACCCGCCACGCTTGTCCAAGGCGGCTTGACAGGTTTGACACATCGGTTATGTCGATGTGCAGGTTGCATCACGATGTTTTAATTCACCGTTGTTAGCACGTGATAATTGTAACAATATGCACATTAGGAACAGAAAACACCTAAGTGGTGCATGCGTTCCGGCCAGGATCGAACCCGCGACCTTTGAGTTTAGGACGCGTGCGCTAGCCATTACGCTACCACGACTTATGAGCTTATTGCTGTGCCGGAATTATATCCGACACAACGCTGATTTTCAGTGCAAACCCTTCTTTTCGCGTGCAGGCTGATGGCCCTCAATCGAATGTCCGCTTGCAAAACAATTCCACGAAACCCCAAACAGCATACACTAGTTATCATTTTTCAAGTGATAGTATTGCGCTTGTTTTTCGACATGATTCATACAATCATACAATTTAACTGTTAATGATGTGTTTGCTAACAAAATTAGAGCTTCAATCATTTCGGTGGAAGCAAATTATCTGCCCCCTTGACCCCTTTATTGCTTCAGACTAAATATGGCTCGTACTAATCAAATATACATGCGATAAGCATACGTTTAAACAAGGTTCTTTTCTTGTTGCAGGAGCTCAGCAAACAGCCAGACGACCCACTTGATGGAAAGCGGATACCATCGCCTATGGACATTTGCAACACCAAAGGTGCTACGAATGAGATACCTGGCCACTAATGTCGAAACATAATTCAAGGTTGTTATGGCGGCATACTATAGACCAGGATGGTAGCCATCCAGTCGGGCAAATGCCCTACCACCTGGCTGTGGGTTGTTTTGTCGCCTCTTACAACAGGCCGCCCGGCCGCAGGAAACTGTATTCTTTCTCCGTTCCTGCACGGGTAGATAGATATCTGTACTAATATTATAAAGCTGAAGAGTTTGTTTGTTTGAACGCGCTAATGTCAGGAACTGCTGGTCCGATTTGAAAAATTCTTTCACTGTTCGACAGTACTTTTCTCGAGAAAGTCTACAGGCTATATACCATCACGCTAAGACCAATAGGAGCGGAGCACCAATGAAGAATGTTTCAAAATAGGGAGGTTTTGAAAACAAATTCCACGTGGACCACGTCGCGTACACAGCTAGTTATACATAATGATGAAAATAATTGCAATTATTTCTTAAATATTAATTAATGAGATGTTTGACTCGTTTGTATTACGACGTAATAACTTTCAAAATCGAGGAGACTGTGACTTGCAAAATTATATAGTCTCAATTAATGTGGCTATGAACTAATAATATCAACTATCCTAACACTGTCAAGGCTTGGAACCGGTTTCAAACTAAAATTAACCGGTTTTCATCAGTTACAACCGGTTATCACAAAACAAGTGTATGCCAGTATTGTGAATGGTAGAGTTGGTACAGGTAGACCACGAAGTGGCGGCGCGGGTGGGGCCTCTAGGGGTATAGAGGTTCTCACTCACCCGCACATGCCGTCGAGATGAGAGCGCGAGTGTTCCGCGCGCGCTCATCTCTCTTCCCGTGGGGCGCGTTACAAACCGCCCCACGCCGAAAAGACCCAGTCGTCGCCGGGGGAGTAGCTCCCCCGGCATTTGAAGAGGCCCAGTGAGCGGGGCCCACGCCTGCCAGGGAAAACCGCATACACGTAGCCCTGGCAAAAGGCGCAGGACGGAACACCCAGGGGTTTTAGTGGGTATCCCTAACTGGGGAGTGGCAATAGCGTGGCACCGGTTCTGACCGGGCACGCTAGTGCCACCCCCGATCTGGCGAATCCCACACTGTCTCACCAAGGTCGCGAGCATCCCCCAGGCTTCTGCGCCTGTCGCGGTCCTAGTCCTCAAACGGATTTCCCCTGGCCAAAAAAAAAAAAAAAAAAAGGTAAACCACGAAGTACACACCAAGATAAAATAACAGAAGTGTTAAAGCGAGATCAGCTAAAAAGTATATCCAATAAACTTGTACAAAATAAGTGTTTTCTGTAATGGTGCACAATAAAGTGTTATCCCTCTCTCTCTCTAACTTTTATCTTGTACTGTTCGGCGTACAGCGTACATGCAGCATTTTGCCTGACGCTACATTCTACTTTAGATTATAATAATTACGGCCGGCGTAACTTGGTGAATGTGAACATAGGCTCTGCGAACTTTAGCGCATGTAAACTCGTGAAGAAAATACAGTGACCAACTAGTACAAAAGCAATGAAAAAATTCAGGGATGAAGAGCGATCAATTGTATTCACTGACGAGTCGTATCAAGCCCACTCATCACACGAGTGTACATGCTCTAAAGTTCGCAGAGCCTATGTTCACATTTGCCAAGTTACGCCGGCCGTATTATACTTCAATATTACTATATCTATATATAAATAAAACAAGTCGTGTTAGTAACACCATTTATAACTCAAGAACGGCTGGACAAATTTTTATGGTTTTTGTGTTTTTGGAATTGTGTACATCCGGAATAGATTATTAAGTATTAAAATATGATACTCATCAATAAAAAAATATATCATTAAAAAAACATCAGTCTATCCATTCATTTGTTATGATCTCTCCCGGCCGCTTTCGGCAATTGTGAATGCATTTAAACTCATTTGAATTTTTCTGATTTAGGTGAATTATTTTTGTGTGGTTTGAGTGGGTCTCGGGATGGTTTTTCAAATTTGAAGTAGGTAGAAGGCGCTGCAATCGGTTTCCAGGATTTAGGTGAAATTATTTTTGTGCGCGTTCAAGTGGATCCCGTGATGGTTTAGATTCATGATTGGACCCGGGAGTTTGCGCCCCTGAACACCTCTTTAATGGTGCGACCGATTTTGATGATTTGCTTGTTTTCAAGTAGATTCGAGAATGGTTTAATTTAACAATTGGTCCCGGTTGATGGCACTGCAATCAGTTTCTAGTTTTTTTTAAGGGCTCGACAACGTCAGCCGGGTACCGCTAGTATATTATAAAACTGAATAGTTTATTTGTTTGCTTGAACGCGCTAATCTCAGGTGCTGGTCTGATTCGAAAATCCCTTTCTTGTTAGATAGCCCATTAATCGAAGAAGGCTATAATAATATAGTATCACGCTAAAACTAATAGGATGTTTCGAAGTCGGGGATTTTTTTATAAATTTCTTTTTTAACTATTCCACGCGGACCATGTCGCGGCACTAGCTAGTGTATGTATTAATTATTTCTACATCCTTGTATTGTCGCTTTCCTAGCAAATACTTTTTTCTTGTTTTGGCTTAAAGCTTTCAATGTTTTGCCTTAGTAGGATCTAATATAAGTAAAAGTCTTAACAAAATAATAGTTTAAAATATATTTCTCAACTAACAACATACTTAGCTCCAAATGTCGCTTACGATAAAATACGGTAAAGCCTCGACATCTATGGCCTTACTTATAATAATCTCGTTAAGAAACGATTAGGCATCTCTTAAATTAGAGAATCAGAATCCGTCCCTAATCAATGAATATCTCTTTTTTCACTTATGAACGTGTATTACCTGTTGTGTGCCTATGAGGAGCACAGATACACGAAATGTGAATGATTAACGTAGGTTGTACCCAAAATATTCGGCTAAAGAGGAGTTTATGGGTGAGATTTTAATTAATAAGTTGCTGAGCAGTTTCTTTAAATTCAAGAAACGATTATAAGTAAGGCCCTTAGTGATTGAAAAATCGGCGCAAGCGTAATCACTCTAAAAAGAAAATGTGGCCTACAATACTTATTTCAGCAAGTCCTACAGTCCAAGGCTGTGCTAGCCTTGACATTAGTAAACGCGATATGATTTATGTACTACTTCAGACTGCCATTGTAACGCGCGCTTTGCGTCACGGTGTGACGAATGTTCTGAAAAACCGTAATCCACCAGCTATTTTTTTTTAAAGGGGCTACCTCATGGATTTCAATATCTTGCTCATGCATTGCCACATTTTTCAAAAATATATAAATTGAACTAGTGGTCGCCTGTGTTCGAAATGCGACCATAATTAATTTAAATTATAAGTTTGAAAAGTTACCTGTTTTATACGTGTTTAGATAGTTCTAATAAATTCTATAGTAATTCTAAGTACATTTTAATTCCAGTTCCCACACTCTTAACAATATTTAAGCTAATGACGGAACTGCTGTTTTAATTTAATAATTTCTCGATATCAATTTGCAAAATATGTGATGTCACACAAGGGATGAAACAATTTTACGAGTGTGACCAACTGTGACAAGGATGGGGGAGAGTTCATAAAATCATGAAATTCATGTAATTTGTAGATGGCCTTAAACTTGCCTGTCTAAAAACAAGTTGATTGTAAACACTTTAATACGTTTACAGTCCACTCAAAAGAACTAGTTGCCTTTTATCTATTCAGAAAGGGGATCTGGGATGAGCCTATTGTGTAAATATTATTGTTATGCAAACAATAGAACACAACACCCAGTTTTCTATTAATAGTCTCAACAATCTGAAGCAATTTCCTATCCTTTGATCGTTATATTAAGGGGTCAAAGGCTATATCTTCTAAGAAATATTTTGAGAATGTTCCAGGACAGTTTATAAATTCAAATAACCCCAAAAACATATCATTAACAAATGTACCACAGTTCAAACATGACATTTATAGATTTCAATTGGAGACCACATTCTCACAGAATATAGGTGTGAAACGACTAAGCTTTTTATCTGTGCAGGAACAAAGAACGAATACAGAAGGCTTGTCATAAGAGGCGAGAAAACAACAAACGGACAGGTGGTAGGGCTGCCATTTGCCCGACTGGATGGCTACCACGCCTGGTCTAAAGTATGTCGTCATAACAACCTAAAGTTGTCACCAGGTTCCAGTCTCCCTTAAGCGAAGAGCAGCACATTTGTAGCACCTTTGGTGGTGTAAATATCCATAGGCGATGGTAACCGCTTTCCATCAAGTGGGTCGACTACCTGTCTCCTGAACTATAGCAATAAAAAAACAAACAAAAAAAGCTGGTGCTTCTGTTTGAAGTGAAACTGCTATATAACTAATACCTCACCATATTAGAATCTTTTCTGTCATGAAAAAGTGGAGAGGTGGCATAAGTTTAGAGTAGACATGGTGAGAGGTGGCATAATTTTAGAGTAGACTGGATGTTTTACTTTAGTTCGGGATGTAATTTAGTTGTTTGATTAAATATAATATGTTTACATAAAAAAATGTACTTAACCTAACCAAATCATAATTTGTAGTAAACATGCTAAAAACCGCTATGTGTGCTGGGACACATAGTAAAAGTGAAACTTCAAGGGACAAATTGAAAAATGAACTGCAACAGACAAGTGGAAAAAACGAATTGCAACAAAAATTTAACTTGAAGTTTTACGGCCAGATTGTTAATATACTTGTCTAAATTAAAAAAAACCTACCTGATATTGTTTAGTGTTAAATACAGTTATTTATGTTGACATCCCAAGCATAATATTTAAGTTGAAGTTAAGTGTGAAGGTGAAGAAAAACATATTTTACTAATAGCTGAAAATGTTTCCACTCATTAATTTTTATGTTAATTTTAGAGACATACAGTAATTTTCTATTTCTTTGATTTATTTAAGTGAAAAAAAAATCAAGGTAATGTGTTTAGTGAAGAAACAGAAGTGGACAGACTGATTGCGTGTTTTCATATTGTTACGAGCTACAGAGGACTTGAATTAAAATGCTGTTGGAATTACTATACAATGTATTAGAACTATACAAATATGTATAATATAGTGTACAAACTGCAGTATTCAATAACACGCGCAAAGTCCGTCACTATAATACTCATTGAATGTACATCTTGCTCATATTGTAGATCTCGCTAGACTGCCCCACTCCTTTGTTCACGCATTGTTTTATACTAACTATACAATACACAAATCAACCACATAGACTGGGGTTTCTGAGAAACTGTAACCTACACACCTGCGACAGGTAAACAACTGCAATAACAATAGGCTATTCTCTAATTGCAAATTTTAAACACGAATTAAACAAAAGAACAGTGTGTCAGATGAGATTAAGAGCAAACTGAGTGTGTCGTGGTCAGCAAGTGCCAACAAAGACTGGTCACCATGCAATATAACAAAACAAACAAATGCAAAAAATATAATACCTCAAGAACTAGATATCTTCTAGACATGGAGGGTATAGGAGAGAAGTAATCCCCTCCCCCCCCACTACTTAAAATTCAGCAACCGCTAACCCAAAGTTTAACCCTATTTTTACTTGATTAACACAAATGGTTGAGAACCAGAGGTGGTCGAGGAACTGCCCAGTTTACCTTAAATTTACTTAAAATTCCAACATCAAAAAATTCTGGTGTATTTTAAATTCACTTAACTTGAATCATATGTAGCATATGTAAAATATTTAAAGTGCTATAAATGCCAGGTTCAAATTCAAACTTTAAACTTCATTTTCTCAAAATAAATATAATTGATACATTTTAATGTAACTAGATCCAATAATAAATATCGATCAGTAAAAAGGTTTACAATATATGACAACATTTTCTTAAACATAACCACTTCACCTTATTTTTCTAATTGGATAATTAGATTTGTAAGGTGTGAATTATAAGCAATGATAATATGTGAAGGGATCTTTAAATAGGACACTATCATAGTGACTTATATTTCAAGTTTAAATTATATGGAACAGTCTATACAATATTTAAAATGCTGCGAAATAATCATGATCAAGATAATAGGACTATCATGTACATTTTTATCAACACTCACCTCTCGCATACATAAGATATTATTTGCCGCCAAATTACGCATATTATTTTATTATAAATATAGCGAAGGAAATTATTAAATAATAGAAATTACTTACCTAATTCGAAAGAGGGAGTGTTCATTAAACTTATAAATTTTTCTTGAAAAATATCACCAACACTCGTTCAACGCGTTCGTTTTTAATAAATACATATAAAATACGCAATACACAGTCAGATAATGCAGCAGCACAACGCCAAACACCCAATTATGTCTAATTTTTACAACACACAACTGCACGGCACAAAAATTGCGTCCGATACGATAAATTAAGGCAATTCTAACACAATAGATTTGAAGCGCAATGTATTCCAAATGAATGTACAGTTTATTAACCTAATTAATACGTTGGGTTTGTATGTTTCGAAACAGTTTCATTGAAATTTATATGCTTGAAGGCACAAAAATTATCCTTTTTACTCCGTCAGACAGATAAACTGACGTGACAGCTAGTGTTGTCAATATTCGGTAAATATATATATTGATCGAATACAAGTAAAGAATTAAATGACGATAAAAATATATTGTTATGAATAATTAACAATAAATCAATATTATAAAATAATATATAATAATAATAAGAGCAGAACACTCATCATTCTCAAATTCCAGTTGTGTGCAACTTTTTACAAACAGGGTTAAAGCTTTTTTTCTTCTTTATTTCAAATGGTGTGTATTTCAAAAAGTATTCTTTATTTGACTATTTCTAAATTATTATATTTATTTTGACTCATTATGACACCAAGAAAACATTTTTTGACTTGAAGCTAACTTGGGCTTTTGGAGGTGTTAACACTTAATTCATTTCTCATGCATCTTACCGTTGCCGTAATAAAGCAAAATAGTTTTTATGAAACGTAGTATCGGAACCCCTCAACGCAATGGGTTGATGTCCTGGGCAAGGTTGCCAGTAGGACTGGATGAGAAAGTCAAAGAACCAGAATGAGCGGTGCTGACACGGGGAGGCCTACTTTCAGCAGTGGACTTTAATTGGATAACAAAATGTTTAGATGTATATGCAATTATGATGGATAACGAATACTATTTGTTGATTTCTAACAATATTCCTTTTTTGTTTGTTCTTTGTTCTTGTTTCAATGGATTTAATGGGTTCATCCTCAGTGGACAGGGACAAGCTAATTAATATTGTCACCTCACCGGCCTAGTCAGCTACAATATCACCAACTTGTTCCCAAAATATGAGTTAATATTAATATATATTATGGTAGATAATCTTAAATTATAAAAATTATTTCCTTTTTCTTTTGACAAGTCCAATTTACATTTACAACAATTCACACTACCCGTGATCAGAAGGCGGGCTCATATTTTGCATAACAATTAATATTGCCATACAGCGTAACAATGCAGCCAGCCTTCTGGGCACGGTCCACATTGGCACTGATCTGTCATATAATGTATTTTAGTTTCAATGTCTTTGTTTAATATTCTATACATTTAGAACTATTATTTAATTCAATATTAAGCTACTTAAATTCTTTACAGTAAAGTAAATTTAGTGCGTCTCATTAAACGTAGTATCGGACACCCTCCAGTCCGATAGACTGACGGTATTGCCAAATGCCAGGTCACCGGTAGACGCTGTACGAGGAAGTCGGAGGACAGAGATGCTTATTTCCGACTTGAGGAAGCCTACACCTACCAGTAGACTGCGATTGGTTGATGAAGATGAAGTAAATTTAGGAGAGGATAAAGCTTAAAGACTCTTACAATTCAACTTCTATAATTGACAATTGCTGGGGCAAATAAGATATATTTTATATAACTTATAATTAAATTAAAACCATCTTCTTGAATTAATTAAAAATCCGCGCTGCTTTTTAATTATTATTTAGTCGCAAGTCAACACTTTCCTTGCCCATAGACAAAGAAGACATTTATAAAAGAAATGTAATTTTGTAATTAATATTATTTTCTTCCTTTTAAGTATTAAATATAATATATGCAATTAAAAATATTTAGGAATAAGAACTCTGTATACTACATGAATAGGCCATAAACAGATTTTCATGCAAATAGAACATTTGACAAGGAATATCTCCAGGTCATAATTATTAATTATATTTGAAAAAAAAAACAATTGTAAACAAATAAGAAGACGTGTTCTGTCTGTTTTGTATTTTTATGAGAAATTTAATTTAACAAAGTGAATTTCCAATAATAGAAAGACATAAAATGTCTTCGTTTCTTTGTTTTCTATGTCATAGTACGGTAAATATGGACACCAATGAGATAACTAGGGAAAAATATAAGGAATTGGTTGGCATGCATGTAAGTACGAAACAAATTTATTGGAAATGAAAGAAAAAAGTATTGAATACTATATTCGTAACAACCATTCAACATTTTTCTAGTTAAATCAAGATTCACATCTCTGCCACGTTTGCTGTCATATCTTGAACAAATTTTGGTTGTTCAGATCTGTTTGTTTGAAAAGAAGCATGGAGTACCCAGTTTTATTTAGGTAAGTGTTATCATCATGCCATCATTAATACTGTTGCATTTACAGCCTCTGCCCCGGAGCTTGCGGTCCATTTTCCTACTTTTGCTCAACTTCATGCAGTCTTCGGTATTCCTATGATTTACAATTTTAAGTTAGCATATCTTGCTTACCATGACCTGAAGAAGACAGCAAGGCCTTCGCATATTAACCGAAAGAATATAAATGTAATTCTGGATGATGATAATTTTACTTACATCAATAATTACGAATCACAATTCTTTAATGTGTTGCCTTGTGTAACAGCCTTGCAAAGATTTGTGTAAGAAAATACCAAATGTCAACTATTTGGGCAGAGTTTCCCCTTTATTGTTCAGCCTCTAATGTACTGTCTTACACTGCACAGTAAGCAATGAACAAACCATTACACCTTTTATACGAAAACGCTACCCTACAAAACACGAACACTGCATTATTGCTAAAAATAGCAATTACATCATAATATTGCCAGGATCATAAATAGAACATGTTTCCTGAAAAGTACAATCTAGAACTGGATGTTTTCAAGTCTCATGTGAATAGGTACTATATAGGAAAGCAAGCTCCATCTTCGATCACATAATCGGCATTAGATGTGATTGTGGTCAAACGCAAACCTATTTAATATAAAAAAATAAACACTACTGCAGTGGCAATTGTGTAACACTTGATAGTTCCTCACACTTTCCTTACTGAATGTTACTATTATTGATTTATTGTAATACTACTACTTCATCTGGAATAATGTTATAATTGAAGACGTGAGTGGATGAAGGTGATATGGGAGTTTGACAGGTGCTACAAGTAGAGTCACACGTGTTTGGAGATTTTTTTCGGCTTTTCCATACTTTCTGTGATTCTACAACTTGTGTTGTCCTATTTTGTGTTGGTGGTGGTTTAGTTTAAGTCTCTAACTAGTGGTAAGTCTTTATATTCTAAATATGTCGTACTCGGTGGGTGAAAATGTCCCGCCTGACAGGGGGAGGAATTCCCTGGATGTCGCGATGGAAGAATTGTCTGCACTCTCGAACACCTGTACTACTACCGCTACTACTTCCACTACTACTACTGCTACTACTACAACAGAGAAATTGAGAGCTAAACGCTCGGCAGTCAGCTTGAAAAGTACTCGGTTTATTCCAGAAAAAAGAATTGCCCCCTCCTCTACAGCCGCGGCCTCAGTTCAACATACCTACACTCGCCCTGGTTATGAGGTTAATTCGGATCTTAAATACACGGAGTCTGACTGTGGCCCTTTCGTTGTACATGTTGCTCATTCAGATACTGATTCTCCTCCATCCTCTAATCGTATGCGTACACTAAAAATTGCTCAAATTATTTACAATGGAAAAGTGTCTGGGGTTGATGAAATAAAAAACATTGGTAGAAACAAAGCAGCCATTATTTTTAAAACCTATTCTGATGCAAATGCCTTTATTGCTCACCCTATTTTATCATCAAATAATTTGACCGCAATTATCCCACGCTTCCAGGTTACACGAATGGGTGTAGTAAGACAGATTCCCTTAGACTGGCTCCTTGAAGACCTGGTTTCATTTATTGAGTGCAGATCAAATTCAACTATTGTAATTAAAGCTAGGAGGCTCAATAAGAAAAAGAAGGTGGATGGTGAAACAACTTGGGAGCCTACGGGCACTGTCGTTCTCACTTTTCTTGGCCAAACGTTACCAACTCATATATACTGCTGTAGTGTTTCCACTCCCGTACAAGTCTATACTCTCCCTACAATCCAATGCTTAAAATGCTGCCGCTTTGGTCACATACGTGATCAATGTAGATCGAATGCTCGCTGTTCTCGATGTGCTGGCCCACATGAAGCCATTCTTTGCAATGTCCCGGAAGAAAGTATTTCTTGTTTATTTTGTTCAGGAAGACATTCAGCTTCTGATCCCAACTGCCCCGAACATGCTCGGCAAAGGAATATAAAGGCGTTAATGTCTCAGGAAAATATCAGCTTTGTTGAGGCAGCTCAAAGAGTCCCCCGTGTTCGCACTTCTTTTGTTGATGTTGTCAATGGTTCCCTACCACACAAACCTGTTTTTCTTAATAGATCCTTTTCAAATCATATTAGCCCTGCTTCAACATCCTTACCTAGTTCACATCTCTCAAATCCTGCTCCATCCACCTCATCATACAAAAAAACTGTTTTTATCCAAAGAAGCCCTAAATCAGTTCAGGGTAAATCTTATGATAGAATTGCCCACAATAATATTACTTCTTCTCCTAGTTCCTTATCGCCAAATGGTTGTGCTCTTAGAGATTCTACCTCCACTAATATTTCCCCCAATGAAAACCTAGCTGAGCTTTTGTCAATGGTTTTATTTAATATGCTCACAAAATTTAATGATGTCCTACCGAACACTGTCCTGGAACAAGTCCAGTTAATAATTACTTCCCTTATCAACTCTTTCCCAAAACAAAATGGCCAAGATTCTACAATGGAATTGTCGGAATATTAAAAATAAGAGTCAAGATTTAATCTTTCTAATTAATAGATACAATCCTATCCTCTTTGCTGTCTCGGAGACTTGGTTAAGACCTGGAGCTCTTTTTAGAGTTCCTGGGTTTTCCTGCCTTCGGGATGACAGGGAGGATGGTTGGGCTGGTTGTGCTATTTTAGTCCGTAGAAATATATCATTCTGTCGCTTAACTATTCCAAATCACTCCCCTGGTCTAAATGTTGTTGCTGTTCGTTCTTATAATACTACTTTTGTCTCAGTCTATATTCCTCACCCCAATGATTCACTAATTGAAGAACTTTCTGCTTTGCTATTGCACCTTCCTAGCCCCCTCATTGTTCTTGGGGATTTTAATATCCGCCACACAATTTGGGGATCACATTTGTGTGACTCCGTCTCCTCTGTATTCTTTGATTTCTTGGACAAAATAAACCTCTGTATTCTCAATGATGGTACTCCCACTCGTAGAGTTTCCCCTAACCAGAATCCCAGTGTTCCAGATCTCACTCTATCTTCCCCTTCCTTAACAAATTCACTGTCCTGGTCTGTCTTACCCACTTCCTACGGTAGTGATCATCTGCCAATCCTGGTCACTTTAAACGATTCCTCCCCTCCTCCAGCTGTTCCTCTCCCCCTCTCAAAATATAAATTAGCTCAGGCCAATTGGAATAAATTCTCAACTTTAGTTCAAAATGGTCTAGTTTCCCTTCCTGATATTAACAATTCAAACTTCCTTTCCCTATACACGGAATATATTTCTATCCTTTCTACTGCTGCTCAGGAATCCATTCCTCTTAAAAGTTCAGGCTCAAAGTATATACCTTCTCCGGCATGGTGGGATTCGGAATGTACTTTAGCAGTTAAAAAACGTAAGGAAGCAGAGTCTAAATTTGCCTCGTCTTTAACCTTGGAAAATTACCTGAACTTCCAGAAAATCTCAGCTGCCACAAAAAGACTTTTACGGAAGAAGAAAACACAGGGTTGGCGAAATTTCTGTGAGTCACTATCCCCGAGAACTCCTGCTTCCACTGTGTGGAAAAAAATTAAGGCTTTTCGAAAATCACAAATTGACACCAACATTAACTCTAATCAATCTTCCTGGCTTTCGGACTTCGTTTCAAAATTATCCCCTCCTTTTGTCCCCCCAGAACCGTGTCTCCCAGCCTCTTCTCTTATTTCAAACCCTGATCCCATGGATTCCATATTCTCCTTTACAGAACTTTGTTGCGCTCTTGATCATCTGCGGGATTCATCTCCAGGCATAGATGGCATCTCCTATTCCTTCATCATTAACTCTTCCGACACTTCAAAAACGTTTCTTCTTAAAATCCTAAATCACATCTTCCTGTCAGGTTCTGTCCCGGATTCCTGGAAAACTCAGTTGATTATTCCAATTCTGAAGCCAGGCAAAGACCCTTCTGACCCTAATTCCTATAGACCAATTGCCCTTTCTTCTGTACTGTCCAAAATTATGGAACATTTGATAAAAAATCGACTCGAATGGATAGTAGAAAATAGAAATCTCCTTCCAAACAGTCAGTATGGTTTTCGTAGAGGCCTAGGTACATTAGACAGCTTGAGTGTACTTACGTCAGCTATTCGCCTCGCTTTCTCACGAAACCATCACGTCGTAGGTGTCTTTCTGGACATAACCTCGGCGTATGACAACGTCGACCTTCCTATACTTAGGCAAAAATTGCTTAATCTAAGTATTCCGCCGAAGATCGTGAATATTATTTATAATATGCTCATGGAGAGATCTATTTGTGTCCGAGTTTCAGGTAATGTTCTTTCCCCCCGTTCCATTTGGAAAGGTCTCCCTCAAGGCTCAGTTCTTAGCCCCCTTCTTTATAACCTGTATACTGCTGATCTTGACACAACAGTTAACAGCTTCTGTAATATCCTTCAGTATGCCGATGACATTGCTCTATATGCCACATCAGATTCTATTTCTGAAGCATCTAACCGTTTAAATTCTGCTTTATTTTACCTCAATTCATGGCTTTCAGAACACGGCTTGTCCCTTTCTGCCTCTAAAAGTACTGTTGTGGTCTTTTCCCGTAAAAGAAACATTCCTGTCCCAAGTATTCAAATTGGTAATAATCCTATTCCTGTCTGTGATAGAGTAAAATTTTTAGGTATCTTCCTTGACTCTAAACTTTCTGGTGTGCACCATCTGAATTATATCTGTGGAAAAGTAGAGAAGAATGTTAATATCATGCGCGCATTATCTGGGGTTAAATGGGGTTCACATCCATACTGTCAGAAGCTTCTCTACAATGCTATTGTTCGAAGTCATTTTGATTATGGATCCTTCCTTTTAGAGCCATGTAACAAATCCTCACTTGCAAAGCTAGACCGTATCCAATCCAAATGCCTTAGAATCATTTCAGGTGCCATGAAGTCATCTCCTATCAATGCCCTACAAGTAGAATGTTTAGAACCTCCTCTAACCTTACGTAGACAGTTTCTTGCAGATAGATTATTTTACAAAGTAGTTGCTCTTTCCTCCCATCCTTTAACAGACATACTAAATCAACTTTATCAACTTACTCAAACTTCTAGATACTGGCAACACAAAAGTTTACCTCCTCTTGTTCAGTCTTTCCAAAATTCTTTACAAATCTCTTCAGACATCTATAAAATCCCTCTTTTTGAATCCAATTTTAATAGTCTCCTTTTTCGACCTAAAGTTATTTTGGACCTTGGCATATATAAGGATTCTCCAGGCGCAGAAAAACTTTTACTTCAAAAAATTGAAGAAAAATGGCCAGATCATCTGCAATTCTATACTGACGCTTCTAAATTACCACAGTCCGATCATGTTGGTGCTGCAGTGTGGATACCTAAATTTAAAATTATTTTAAACTTTAAAATTCCCCCTCATTCTTCTGTTTTTACAGGTGAAGCCTTAGCCCTCCTGGAAGCTGCCCTTTATATTGAGTCGCATAACATTAAAAGATCCATTATTTTTTCTGACTCATTAAGTAGTCTTCAAGATTTAATTAAATTTCCTTTCCACTCTAAAGAGAATTTTCCCGTCACATTAAAAACCAAAGAGGTCCTATTGAGATGTGACATTGCTGGCCTCGAAGTTATCCTCGCTTGGATTCCCAGTCATAGCGGGATTAGCGGTAACGACATGGCTGATCACTGTGCAAAGGAAGCTGTATTCTCTGGTGTGAACAAATATGACAAGGTTTTTCCTCGGGATCTGAGAGCTCTCGCTAAACCCCGAATGTTAAACTCTTGGAAACTGCAGTGGCAAGCTTCTCGACAAAATGTAGGAAGACACTTCGGCAACCTCCAACCTATTCTCCCCTCCAAACCATGGTTTTATCTATTCCACAAGCTCCCTAAAAAAGTGGTCTCTACTATAATTCGTCTCAGACTCGGCCATATCTGCACACCGGTTTTCTTGGCGAAAATTAGAGTCCGTGACCATTCCCTTTGTGAGTGCGGCTTAGACGAGGGCACTTTGGAGCACATCTTTTTTCACTGCCAAAAAATTATCATTCCACTCTACGATATTTTACCAGGAGATTTCCCTCGCCCTGTCAACATAAATTTCCTCTTAGCACTGGCCAATAAAAAATCTGTTAATATATTATGTAAGTTTATAACATTAAATAACATTTATTTATAAGATAGTTAGCTTAACTCTGTTTATGTTGTGTTGTCCCTAGGTTCACAGAAGTTACGACTGGAAAGAAAACCGACCAAATTTGTTTTTTTTTTGAGCTGTAATTGCCAATAACCCACACCTGACATTCTCTGTTACTGTGACATTGGCCAAATCAGCGCCAGTAGCGTTGGAGCCAAATCGCCAAAAATAGAATAGAATAGAAGGTGATATGTCACATATTCGGTTTTTTGCTTTTTTTTTGCATAGATGAATGTTATAAGTCGATACCAAATGACTATAGACCTTAGACCATAGATATAAGGCATATTTAAGAAACAAAACGTTGCTAAAGGTGTTAAGTTCAGTTTCAAATAAAAGTAAAACTTTTATCTCGATTTACTCAGAATCGGAATTATGCGACTTATCACCTTCATCCACTCATGTCTTCAATTATTAACCATCTCATGCAGATGTATCAAAGGGTTTAATGCATTATTTGTGAAGCAATATTGTTATTCAATATTGACACATGACATATTGAGGGCTTCATAACAAATGGGCGTAGAGACAAAAGTGCAGTTTTACACAAGAGACAAAATTGTGAATAAAACAAAACTAGTTGATTGTATAAGGCTGAAATTTGGAATACCCTTTTAGGTACTGTTTCGCACCCAGGCTCGAGCTCTGTACGGATCTTCAATAAAAGAACTGGTTCATGGAATATATTCTTTATATTTTCAATCAGGAAGCTATTACATCTGTTCAGTCCGCGGCCCAACACAAGAATGATTTCGATTGTTTTTTGAGGCATTCGATATTCTAATTTAAAATAATTATATTTCTTAATATAAACAAAAAAGTTTTAGTCATTACAGTACACTTGCATACTGGTGGAGACTTTATAAATTCTTACATGCATAGTTTTTAGTAAACAAGAAAAAAATATGTCATGAAGCCCCCAATATTTATGTACAGTAATGTAGCTCGGTCGTTCGGGAATGTGGAAAGAATGACTAAACAGTTCTACAATGCAAAAGTGGATGAATGCAGAAGTCGCGGAAGGCCACGACACACCTTCCATGATCAAATTGATTGTGTACTAGCAGGTGATGTCAGGAGCCTTGAGAACAGACAAGCGAGCATGACAAGAGCTATGAATGTCAAAGAACCAAGTGAGGAGCCTGAATGGTAGTTCTGTTGATTGTGCCTACCCCGCAAGGGACCTGGCGTGAAGTTATGTATGTACCTATAAGTTAAGGGCAATACTTCTTTACCCCGGCAGCAACTCAGTGGGCAACTACCCATCGGTAATTGGGTTTAGAGCTGCTGGAGTTTTCTCCACATGGCGATGGCTTCTCAGCAGCTCTCGTTGGCCAATCTGCGGGGTTCGGTGGCCTTCGCGGGCTTTCCGCTGGCTACTTCAGCGGCTTAGTTGGCCATTCATTGGCGTTCGGTGGCCATCTGAGGCTTCTGATTTTTAACTCTGTAAATAAGAAGCATTTGGCAATAAATCAATAACTATTACATCATCGCAGTTGATGCTTGAGGATAGTATTATGTCACTAAAATCTGTGGAAATAATTGATTTCGTTTTTGCAATGAACATTTGTGTTAACACATATGTTTAACTATATAAGTAAGTTGTATTTTGTCACAGTCATTAACGGTAACACTGATGCAGGAAGAGCAAGGTCATACAAAAGAAAAAGCCAAGTAAGAAACTTTAGTAATTTCATATTTTAATATCTTTCTTCCAGTGAAAAAGGCACTATCTATCTACATATAAATGATATTGAACACTTTAACCTATGTCCAAATGATAAATGTCAAAATGGTCAACGTAAATCATATCATAATCCCTCATATTATTTCAATTATACCAATTATAGTAAAGAAACTATTGATGAACAGATAATAAATGATAATAAAATACATAAAAATGATTTTGCTGACTGTTTTAGTGATGGTATAGATAACACAGATCATTATGACTTTTATTATCATGCAGAAAACAAAGGTAATAATGAATTAGAGAAACAGAATAATGTTAACGCATTTGATTATGTTGATAATTTCTTTGATGAAGAACCAATTAATGATATCAAAGATGGAAGAATAAGCAAAGATAATAATTATCTAAATAATAGTAATTATAACGAAAATAATAGTAATTATGATGAAAATAATAGTAATTGTAAAATTAATAACTATTTAACCATAAGAAAAAATTATGAGAACAATGAAATTAATAATTGTAATGGTGACACGAATAAAAGTTGTAATAATGATCAAGATATTAACAGTGTAGATTCGAACAATGACATGGACAATGCCATAGACAATATTGTATATGACAAAGATGATGCAAGTATTTCTGTCATAGAAGTAGATACCAATAACACTAAAAATACCAATGATAAAGAAAAGAGAATAAAAAAGAAAAAGAAGTCTAAAAAGAGTACAAGAGATTTTGAGAAGATAGTTCTTAGTTTAGATGAACAGAAGGCAGAATTGGAAAGAAGTAGAAAGGAGAAGAAGTATATAAAAGCAGAGTTTAAATGCTACAATTGTGCTCAAGGTTTCTTGTTCAAGGATACATATCAGACACACATGATGCGTCATGAAGAGGTAGGTATATACATATTTGCTCTGTTTTAATATTGACAAGCTGTTTAAATATATATTTTATGTGTTGACACTTGTGTATCTACAAAAGTAATCCTATTATTTCTGGTAGGTACAATTTTGTCTATGATGGATGTTTTAAAATAGGGGTACGCACTTATGGATTGGAAGAAAACACCAGTTTTTAATTAAAAAGCTTTTATTGACTTACACAGCCGCAAGTAGTACCTCTCTGCAGGGTTGCCCTGTAAACTCAACTGTCAACTCTAAACTGCCCGGTAGGCGCGCCTTACGCTGTTTATATACCCGGAAGAATTTTCTAGAACCCATCTATCTATCTCTGTCTTCTTCCTTCTGTTCGGGAACTTTCGTTTATACATCTATCCCTTTCTAACATCTATCTATCTCTTTCTTTCTTTCGTCATCTATCTCTTTCTAATATCTATCTGTCTCTTTCTTTCGTTTATCGTCTATCCTTTTCTAAATATATCCGTCCTTGTCTTTTCCTTCCAGAAATTTCTAGTTCTTTCTAAAAGTTCTAAAACTAATTTACGCTGCTGGGCAGTTCCACCCTCGGTTGCCACAATATCGTGTTAGTACCCTTGTAATTAGCAAACAGACATTATGATTTTATAAGTAAAATCATAATGTCTATGTTTGCTAATTACAAAAATGACACTTGCCTCGCTACTGTTAAACTATTGGGTGCAATAATATTTAATTAAAGACACACTTGTGTCAGCTCCAAGTAGAACAGAAGTTTAGTCTGTAAGGACAATTGTCTTTGAATATGCACCGATAGATATTACTTTAGATTTTATCTCATTACAGCAAAGTGTGAAATTTTATAGTAAAACAATCATAATGCTTGTATTATTTGACGGCCTCTGTGGTTGAGCGGGCTAAGCCTTTGCCACCGACAAACCTCGACCTCACTGGAACGCAGAAGCTCCGGGTTCGATTCCTGGTATCGTAAATTTCGGAAACGTATTTTCTCCGTTATTTACTATGGTCTGTGTGTCTGGGACCGGCCTCAGAGTAGTCCGTTGTATATTACCCATAACACAAGCGTAACTTACTTAATTTGGGGATATACAATCTGTG
Organism: Dendrolimus punctatus; assembly: GCA_012273795.1. Lineage (NCBI taxonomy): Eukaryota > Metazoa > Arthropoda > Insecta > Lepidoptera > Lasiocampidae > Dendrolimus > Dendrolimus punctatus. The sequence goes on along the minus strand of CM022546.1, from coordinate 4,240,732 downwards.
TGTATGTCTGGCGATTATTTATTTATTTATTATTTCACTCATAAATTCCATCCATTTTCATACATGACCCCAAATATAGACTTATTTGAGGTCTTATATGAAAATGGATTCATAAGAAGTAAACTCTAGAACATAAGGTACTTAAAAAGCAATAAAAACATATTGAAATTGGTGTGCAGTTATCTGCAAAATGCTTTCTATTAAATGCTTTTTGTATAGTTCTGTACTCAAATAACAAAAATAGTGGTTGTTTTAAACTCTACGACACCATTCATTGTGCATGACTGTCTGCTTACTTAAACAAAATATTTGAAATTAGAACAGGTTTTAAAGCCTAGCTTCCAAGCCATAAACCTGATAAAAAATTAGAACTGCACTGATAAACTTCATTCTTACACTCTCTCAATTTATTTGAAAATAGAACTAGACAGCATACCATCACCTTTAAGTGGCCCATTCACTTTCCTGTAGTGCAGTCTTGCAGTGGGCAGAGCTTGCAGGACTTGAAAGGCATTCGGTTCAGTGTTGCCGGATGCAATGCAGGTTGCAATAAGATTTCATGAGTTCGGGACTTAAATTAAAATGCCGTTGGAATTACTATAGAATTTATTACAACAATGCAAACACGTATAATACAGGTACAAATGTCTCGACCCAATACTTGACCGCATAACAATAGTTTCTAATAACAAAGTAAACAAAAGAAGTCAAAATGCCGAAAGGTAATAAACTGCAGGTGTGCATTTACTTTTCACGGCGTGTAACAATATTCACAGGCTTGCATTACCTGAACTGCTATGCAGGATAGTGAATGGACTCCTTTGAAGTTCTCGCCAAAAACTCGACATGTTTATTTTTGATTTCCAGTCAAACGGTGAATACCGTTGTACGACTTGCACCCTCCGTTTCGTAAGTCCGGCCGTGTTCCGCGCCCACACGTCGCTGCACACAGACCGATACAAATGCGTTCGGTGCGGTCTGATGCTGCGTCTGAGACACTGCAAAGCGCACGCCGTACAATGCGGCGGGAAGAGCGTCGAGGAGGTGGTCACATGTCATCTATGTGGAAATGTTTTCAAGTATGTGAAATAATATTATTGTCCCCCGCATTCTTACCGCTTTTGCCATCCCGAACCCCGCCTGCCTACCGCTCTCGCCATATCGACCCCCGCCTTCTTACCGCATTCGCTATCCCGACCCCCGCCTTCTTACCGCTCTCGTCATACCGAGCCCCGCCTTTTACCGCTCTCGCCATATCGACCCCCGCCTTCTTACCGCATTCGCTATCCCGACCCCCGCCTTCTTACCGCTCTCGCCATATCGACCCCCGCCTTCTTACCACTCTCGTCATACCAACCCCCGCCTTTTACCGCTCTCGCCATCAAGGCGTCAGTACTGATGGCAATATACCGCTTACGTCATACGAGCGAATTCTTCAGTTAACTCTTGCCGGTAGTACAAAAAATATTTTTTATTGTCTCTTTTCAGGGATTCCAGTGGATTAAGTCAACACCTTTGTAGATTTCATAAACTGAGAGCGAAGAATAGAACCTACTCGTGTACAGTCTGTGGGAAGACTTACAATAATCAAGCAGCCGTTAGGACTCACATGATGTAAGTGTCAAGCCAAAATGAGACATTTTACAGCCTTTACTAAAAAACTATGCATTGCATGGTACAATTTAGAATGTTAGTATAGCTAGATAGGAGGATAATCCAAATTTCAGCCTAATACAAAGGAAATAGGTACTATATATTTATATATGTACTAGCTGTAGCCGGCAGACGTTGTCCGGCCTTTAAAAAATAAAAATCTAGAACCCGATTCCAGCGTCAAACAAAAATCATCAAAATCAGGCCCATCGTTTCGGAGGAGTATCGCGGCGCCACCGACTGGGTCCCCAATCGTTTATTTAAACCATTCCGGGACAAATTTTTACACATATAACAATAAAAAGAACACCTAAGTTCTGGTATCCGATTGCAGCATCATCTACCTGGTTCAAATTGAAATCTAAATCATCCCAGTAGAAAATTATAAAAATACTAATATCGTTATTAAAAATAGGGGTTGATTGTAGAGGGTTGAAAATTTAGGGTTCTATGTATTTTTTAATGCTGTATCATAAACAAATAAAAAAAATATCTAAAACATAAAAAAATAGGGGTGGACTACCCTTCTTAACATTTAGGGGGATGAATAATAGATGTTATCCGATTCTCAGACCTACCCAATATGCATAAAAAATTTCATGAGAATCGGTCAAGCCGTTTCGGAGGAGTATGGTAACTAACACTATGACACGAGAATTTTATATACAAGATGTAATATCTTCAGCAAGCACATCCAACGTCAGTTCCACTGCGAGCAATGCCCTTCCACCTTCAGCAGTCCGTATATGCTGAACCAGCATAAGAAGAAGCACGAGACCACTTACCACGAGCAACACTATTGCGCTACATGCAAAATCGGTTATAGCACCAGGAAGAGTCTATTGGCGCACAAAAGAAACGCTTTGGTACATCAAAGAACTGTGTAAGTTTTTTTCTAAATATGTCTATATATTATATTATAAAATTCCAAAAATGTCGGGTCCGTACATTGAAGCTGTTAAAAACCCAATTGGAATAGACTATATAAACGACGGAGAACTTGATGCTGGATCAGCTGTTAATTTTTTTGAACTTTCAACTAATTTTGTTTTTTCTGTATTCTTAGAATGTTAACAACTTATAAAAAATGCTTATTATAGATATTGATTGCCTGCTTTTTACGGCACTTCGAAAATTACCTGAATTTCATGATTTTAGACCAGACTACCGTCTTAAGGGAAAAAATGAATAAACATTTAATTAAATTTCAAACATTTGGACCTCTTTTGCTTATTTTGTGTTTAAAATTTGCAATTAGACAATAGCCTATTGTTATTGAAGTCGTTTATAGCCGCAGGTGTGCAGATTACGGTTTCTCGGAAACTTCAGTCCATGCGGTCGATTGTTGTATAGTACAGTTTAGTATAAAACGATGGGGGGGGGGGGTAAAGCAGTCAAGCGACGATTACGATACTAGCAAGACGTGTGTAGTACTTTCGATAAGTGATATAGTGACGGACTTTGCGCGTGTTATTGGATCGTGCAGTTTGTACTGTTTGTATCCAGTTGTATTTGTACCTGTGTTATACGTGTTTGTATAGTTTTCTAATAAATTCTGTAGTAATTCCAACGGCATTTTAATTCGAGTCCTGTAGCTCGTAACAATATTGCTTTAGGTTCGAATGCAAAATATGCGCACGTCTTTGCCCGAACCGACTCGCGCTCTCCACGCATATACAGCGTGTACACGCCGCGTGCAAGCAGTACGCGTGCAACGTATGCGGCAAGCGATATACCTCGAATGCTTCTTTGAGGCGGCACGAGGGGACGCATATGCCCTCTAAAGAGGCGAGGCTGCACATGTGTCACATGTGCCCCAGGACTTTTAAGGTATTTATAGGCTTCTTTGTGGCTGGAACTGAAAGGAGATGTTGTTATGTGCAGTTTTTTTTCCAAAAAATGTGTAGAATTACTCTAAAATGAACAATAATTGTAGGATATTTGTAGTTTTTGTGTAGTCATTATGTGTGAGAAATGTGAACTGTATAGTCAAATGTGGCCTTTTGAGTTGTCACAGGAACTCCGTTGAATGGCACCACCTGATTACCTACAGTTCAGCTGTGTTTCGCATAGGCTAAAGAAAATGAAGAAACTGTATTGTATTATTAAAAAAGGTATTTATAAGTTGCATGTAAATAGATAAGAGATGGCGCTGTACAAGAGTATATTTTGATACGAATTCTCGGGATGCCGAAAAGGCATGTAGTCCAAGATCCCAGTCACCCCAGACTTACGTGATTTTAGGAAAGATGAAATTTTCAGAGAAAGGAATGGATACTCACTAAGCTGAAAGCGGGGCCGTTTTACATGTAACAGGTATCAGAAGTGGAAAAAAATCATGCTCACTTACGTCGTTACGTTACATACGTTAGATCAGTGGTTCCCAAAGTGGGCGATAACGCCCCCTTGAGGGCGCTGCAGGCCTAAAAGGGGGCGGTAAGAGACCCAGAAAAAATGGGGGCATTGTGTAGAGGCTTGGGGGGCGATTTGTAATTTCATCTGAGTAGGAGGACTCTTAGACAACGACTGAACTCTCGACTACAAATTGTGAACATCAACTAATATTAATTAAGAGATTGCTCAAACTTCGTTCGATATTTCTCTCCGCGTAGTTCATACATGTGTCCTGTTTTATTGAATAAATGAAATCAAAATGATGTCATGCGCTCGCTCTGTTTCGAAATGAAAGTAGACAAACAAACAAACAAACAAAAAAGTAACAGACAGTTTCGCATTTTAATAGCTATTAGTATTCCTAGATAGGCAATTTTCGTAAAAAATACACCGCGGGCAATCATGTTTTAACAATTTTTTTTGTTAAATAACCCGATTTGTGCATTACTGCATCAGTCGGCTGGTTCATAGAATACTTGTTCTTTACTTGTTGAGTACGATTGAGCATCTAATGTAGCTCTCAATAATCAATTCATTTAATTTGACGTTATAGTGGTTTTTAAGTAGGTGAAAAAATGGGGGCGCTAAAAAATAATTTATTCTTAAAGTGGGCGGTATACAAAATAAGTTTGGGAACCACTGCGTTAGATTATATACAAAAGTATCTTCATTATTTTAAAATATAAAACAGTTGTTGTCAAATGTTCATATAGTTATATAATAATTATATAAATCTGCGGAGTGACGCTCGCGGACCACGTTCGTAATACCGAAGAAAGAAAGAGAGTTGGTCTGAAAGAGAGTGTCGGGGTGAAGGTAAGGAAAGGAGTGCTCCGGTGGTTCGGGCATGTGGAAAGAATGTATGATGAAAGAATGACTAAACAGATATACAATGCAAAAGTGGATGGATGCAGAAGTCGCGGAAGGCCATGACACACCTTCCATGATCAAATTGATCGTGTACTAGCAGAAGGTGATGTCAGGAGCCTTAAGAACAGACGAGCGTGCATGACAAGACCTATGAATGTCAAAGAAGCAAGTGAGGTGTGTAAGAATGGGCCTGTGTGGCGCTCTGTTGTTCGTGCCTACCCCGCAAGGGACATGGCGTGAAGTTATGTATGTATGTAACAATTATAGTCATATGCAGGGCTTTTTTTGTGAGAATACGCGGAGGATAATATCGAAAAATTGCCATAAAAATTGCAAAATGCAATTTTGGTCACCTCTGCAAAAAACAAATGGATTTTTGGAGTGGAGATACATATAAAAAATCATAGACTTACAACTTTCGAGAATTAGCGTGCCCCAAAAAAAGAAATGACAAAAAAAGGCCTGATCGTACGTAACAACAGATAGGCCACTAAGACCAAACTGAGAAGGTGGCCCATTTTTTTTTTACATAAGGAAATGCGTTGCCGCATCGTCAGCCGCGCGGGGGATCATGCGCGGCCGGTATGTGGGGCTTCCTGACGCCGATTAATCAATACGACCGGCGCCGGTATACCCACTAAAACCCCATGGGAGCCTTCTTTCCGCCTAGCGCCGGGGTCACGATACATGCGCGAGCTTAACCCGCAACCCCGGCAGCGGCTGGCCGCCTCGTAAGTAGAGGCGGCCTCTCCTGTGTGCGGGCCGGGGAATGACGTTTCCCCAGCCCTGAGAGGGACGCGCGGCTGCCTCTCGCGCCCTCTCGCGGCATTAGTGCGGGCGGAGATCTAATGGATCCCCCAGACCTGAACGCCCGCTGCCGCTCGCCCGTGGTTATCGAGTAGGTGGCCCAATAACAAATGCTATCAACATTATTCTGGTACGGTTTCTATAGTTTTAATAATTATTGTATTGTGATTTGTATCTTACATATTTTCCTGTTTTTTTTTTTATTTTTAGAGTAAAAGCAAGTTGAACAGACATCTTCGAGAAGTGTGTGAAAAGGACAAACTAGAAGAAGAGCTGTCAATTTATTATACCCAACACCAAGCCATTTAATATTTTATTAAGAAACCAAAACGCTTGTTTGTATATTAAAGAAATAGTGGAGCGAGTTTTAAAAAATAAGCTTTTTTAAAAAGGTTCTTTAGTACAAGCTTTTGAGATCCTGGATATCATGTTGCAGCAGAATGTTATCCAAGACAAGTAAAACGAGCCCAAACACGACGGGTCTATCTTGTTTAGTACAGGAGTTCCTATGGCCACCTTCCGACTCCATTATCAGATCAGTCCCATGGTACCATATTATTGCATTATCACGTGATATACATATGCGTGCAAAATTTCAGCTCATTTGGAAACCGGGAAGTTGGTCAAATTTAACTTGCAGGATTCCACCCGAATTTACATACATACTTCCATTGCAAATTAAATAAAAGCTTGTCAAAATAGTGTACATGTGTACGCCATTGTAATTTAAAAAGAATAAAAAAAAACTGATAAAAAGTAACGTAGTGTTTGATATTTGAAACATTATGGCCAGTGTGAAATAATGTCAAAAAACAATAAAAACTTAAGGCGCCTCCACACCGCAGTTAGTTTTTGCTGCATGTATATATTCATATAGAAGATATAGGTATAAGTATATATGTTACAGTCATATTTATTAAATAGCTATTATACATAATGACCGGTGGTTATATATAATAGCAAAATTGACTAGACCATGTGATAAATTAATCAATTGATCCGGATATTATTCATAGCCTCCTGACGCCCGGGTTGTTTCATAAAGTAAACGCCCAAAGTCCTCAAAACAGGTTTCAATGGCGAAAGCTCAAGACTTTTGCCAGCCAACTTTAAATTTTTTATCTTACAGTAATCGCACAAGTATGATATTTTTTTCCTTACATCAGGTGAATGAGGAAAAGCAAAAAAAGGATAAAAATAGATTACCTTTTGGTAGGCCTTTGGGTCAAAAGCACTAGACTACAACCAAGAAACTTTACCACATATTTTTTTTTCCAACTATCTTCAAAAAGATTAAAATAAAATTTAACTTTAAAAACCAATTTAATAACAAATAATCCTTTAAAATTAAGAGAAAAAAACATTATATTATTATTATTTATTTAAAACATTCGAAACAATCATGATTTAACCAAAGGTCTATTAAAAGATCTTAAAGTTTGAATTATGATCATTTTCACTATATTTCAGATCCATATAAAGTTTTGATGTAAACAGCAAATATAGTACATGAGCAACTATTTTTGATAAGCATATGATCACAAGTCGTAGAGATTTCATGAATAAATTAAGATTAATTTTCACACTCGATGATCTTCTTCCATTTTAAGTCAAGAAAGACAAATTTCTTTTGTGTTTGTTGACACTGGTGCTTGGTCATACACAAGCAAAAATCTCGAACATACGCTCGGAGACATCACATTTTAAAAAGGTGCTAACTTAAAATTAGTAACAATGGTTAAAGTTGGGGTACTTAGAATAGTACCCTGGGCATTAATTTGACGAAATTGGATTTAGTGTTGGGCTATAATCACTATTTCATTGAAGTACTTTTTTAAGGACCGTGGGCGCTAGGAGGATAATAGCGGGTCAAAGTTCGCCAAAGTATTAAATTAAATATTCTATTGTAGTCTTTAAATAGTGATACCAATACTTGTATTGATCTCTGTGTTTTTTAAATTTTGTTTTATGGCTAGTGAGCTTTAAATTTACTTAATAAATTAGAGTTATAGAGCTTTATAAGAGGTTAATTAACGTAGAATTATTATCTATGAAAATGTTATTTAAATTCTCAGGCAAATTGAAATATAATTTTATAATCTTTACCTATACCTACTTGTTTTATTACATTATCCAAGTCTTCGAAGATATTATATAAAATTGCTAGTAATTAATTCTGTGCCAATTGTCACTTTATCTAAATTAAGTAGACATTATAAATAATGATTAGATAATATATATAATATCCAGATGCTGTAACATATACAATAATAAATTTATTGCAACAACTGTTTATGTCACCTTTTTTGTCAACTCTACTGACCATCGACGGGTGACGTCATGAGGTTATCGGCAAACCTTCTGCGCACGGTTAGTATAAAAAAGATCTTGTTGATTTTGTAATGGAACACTTAAAAGCCAATAGATGGCGCTGTGCAATAATTGAGGTTGGCCGCCACTTACAAAGAAAATATACAAATTTCATACAAAAGATCTTCCTATGAGACGGAAGAGCATACCATCTCGCTCCTCCAGAGTCCTCCACCTTATACGGAGCACCTCCTCAATTTGTTTGATCGTTCCAGTATTGTTAACGATTTAATAAAATAGATAGATAGATAACACTTTATTGTACACCATTACAGAAAAACTTACGAACTAGTATTATTATAGTAGGGTACAAAGGGCGGTCTTATCGCTAAAAAGCGATCTCTTCCAGACAACCCGTGGCAAGAATATTCCGATTTGAAGTGGCGACGGTGGTATACATAATTATTGTACGATTACTTCAATTTTATTAATAAATATATAACTATACTATATATACAAATATACACATAAGTTATATACATATATAATATATGGCGATAATATGCAACTATTTAAACATAATAGACATATAGCTATATGCAATATAATATATACTAATTACATAAAATTACATATCATTATATTGCAGATAGAATTTCTGACTAATTTCTTAAATATTATTAGGGATTTTGCTTGTCTGACAGCAACAGGCAATGAATTCCAAAGTTGGACAGCCTTAACCGTGAAAGAATCATTGAAGAACGTTGTACTATGAATAGGAGTAATAAGTCTATGTAAAATACAATAAGTATAATTTTAATATGTTTTATTTATGCGATTGAAGTGAATTAAAACATTTTAATGAAAAATATGCTATTAAACTATATCCGTCCATACAATCAACAATTAGTTTATTTAATATTACACTCAATTTCTCAACGACATTACATTTCTCTTCATTTTGTTTTGTTGCAATTTTTATTTCTCCACTCCATCTCATTCTCCATATGTCGGAGAGAGAACTCCTTGTCAATACCCTCTCTTCCTTTTGAGAAGGTTGGCTGGGAGTTTCTCGATGTTCTAGAAATTTCGGTAGTAGCACTTGTAAGATGTTGAAAACGTAGCAGAGGTTCTCGATCGCGCTTATATTTTCGATTTCTCGTTTCGCGTCCTTCTTTATTAGTTCTGTGTGTGTTTCATCGAGAATGTTTGCGATTTTCTCGATTGTAAACTTTTGGATGTGCACTGATTTGTTAAGAAATATTATTCTTTGACTTAATTCTTCCTTTTTTAATAGCTGTAATAATAAATACATTGAATAACGCCGTCTAAGACCGAAGAATGTCTATGATATTTAACATAATTAATAATACAATAATAAATAAACATAATGAGTATAAAACTATATGCAATACAATGTTACGAGTTACGGGACTCGAATTAAAATGCCGTTGGAATTACTATAGAATTTATTAGAACTATACAAACACGTCTAACACAGGTACAAATATAACCCGACACAACCAGCACAAACGTAATGCACGATTCAATAACACGCGCAAAATCCGTCACTAACGTCTTGCCTCGCTTGTCACTATCCCTAGACTACTCCTCTGCATTGGGGCATTGCTTTATACTGCACAATTACAATATGTCTATCGGCCGCGCAGACTCGCTAATGACAACAATAAAAGATTACAATACACAACGGGATGTTTTTCTAATTATAAATTTTAAACACAAAGTAAACAAAACGGTTATAAAAGCGCTTCAATGCTATTAGCTCAAACGACGCCGGCGGGTAATAAATGTGCTTTGTTTGCAGGTGGCCCAAATTATAACAATAATATCTACTAATTATATAAAATTAAATGAATGAGGCGGGGTGGGCACTGAAAATCAACGTTAGAGGAAAGTCCAGCACAGCTTTATGCTGAGATGCAGACCTTATTTTTAGGAAATGCGGCGTTACTACCGAAATAATTTCTATACCCTTGTATTGTTGCTTTCCTAGCAAATATATTCTTTCTAATAGGAGAGGAAGTGGTGGGCCAGTGGGATTCTCACTCATCGTACGACACTCGAGTAGCTGAAGATTAGCAATTTGACGTTATTGCTCTGGGTATGTGTGGTATCACGTTCAAGCTGGCCCTAAGAGGTGTAATGAAGATAAAAATTTTGGCATTTTTTAATTGCATGACCATCGCCTATGGACATTTGCAACACCAAAGGTGCTACAAATGCGCTGCTGCTCTCTTTAGGGAGCTTGGAACCTGGTCACTAATGCCGGAACACACTCAAGGTTGTTTTGGCGACATACTTCAGAGCAGAGGTGGTAGCCATCCAGTCGGGCGAATGCCCTACCACCTGGCTGTGGGTTGTTTTGTAGCCCCTTACGACAAGCCGCCCGGCCACAGGAAACTGTATTCTTTCTCCGTTCCTGCACGGATATGACAAATCTGTATTCAAAGAGTACATTGAATATTTCTTCGAATCTAATAACGAACTATGGATTTTAGGTACTTAAATGATACAATACTAACTTTTTCCCGCAACTTCGTTAGCGTGGAATAGTTTGAAAAAACCCCGTGATTTTGAATCATTCTTCATTGGTGCTCCGCTGCCTATAGCTTTTAGCGTGACAGTATATAGCCTATAACCTTCCTCGATATATGGGCTATCTAACACTGATTTTTTTTTTCAAATCAAACCAGTAGTTCCTGAGATTAGCGCGTTCAAGCAAACAAACAAACTTATCAGCTTTATATATATATATATATATATATATATATATGTGGGAAGAAACCAATAACTTGATAGATATTTACAACCGTTTATTTAATTTTAAGACACAGTAATTCCGCACACATCGTGATAATCGTGATATACCGACAACTGACTCAACTGACAGTGACATCTTCTAAACATAGATAAAATATAGAATTATAGTTCGGCATTTGAAATCATTCGACACGGCCGTCCTGGTCATTCATCTGACCCAGATGAATAATTTTCTGATGAGATCCATGGCTTCATTAGATCAACTGATGTGGCCGTATTAATAGGACCTTCACTGTGACCAATCTTCCTAACATCGTATCGATCATTTCGTTTCTTCTTCACTATTTCATATGGTCCGAGGTATTTAGGAGATAATTTACTTCCTTGTGAAAATTGAGTCTTTTTAATAGCTACTAAGTCACCAACATTATAGGTTAATGCTTCCTTTCGCTTTTTGTTATAGTTTCTTGCATTTTCTTCCTGTATTTTCTGTATTGATTCTCTAGCGTTCTTTCTTAGTTCTTCTCTATTTTTATTGAAATTCTGTATGTCTTCTTCTTCTAGTAGTTTTAGCAATTCATCGTCTTTATCCCTCATTTTTGTTCCAAATAACAATTCAAAAGGTGTCATTTTTATGCTTCTTTGGTATGTGCCATTTAAACATCTTTGTACATTGGACACACGGCGATACCATTTTGTTGGGTCATCAGCACTTAGTTTACTCAATACGTTGATGATTATCTGATGAATACGCTCGACCTGACCGTTGCCCCTTGGTTGTCCGGTAGTAATTGTATAGTGTGTAACATTTTCACTTTTACAATATTCCTGAAAATCATTTGATGTAAACGCAGCGTTTCGGTCAGTAATAATTCTTTCAGGAGAACCAAAAACTTGTTGTTGTAACTTCAATTTCTCTAATGTTTCTTCTGTAGTTAAAGTCTTAACCGGATAAATCCATGTGAATTTCGTATAAGCGTCTACCACAGTTAAAATGTACTTATAATTCTTATGTGTTGCCGTCATCGGTCCCAAGTGGTCTATATGATACGTGGACAGTGGCACATTGCCTTTGTCGATCGGGTGTAGGAATCCTTCCTTCTTACCCTTCTTATGAGATATTAAAATGCATTCGATACAATTATTTACTACCTTCTGAATCTTCTTTGTTAAATCCTCAATAAAATATTCTCTTTTAATGAGTTCTTCAGTCTTTAAAACTCCAAAGTGTCCTCTTTCATGATTCTTTCTTATAATCTCATACTGCATTTGCTTGGGTACAACTATTAAATGACTATTATTTTTCCTCTTATATAATATTCCATTCTGTGTACTATAATCTTGATAATCTTCTGTTTCTAAAATTTTCTTAATCAGCTTTATGTGATCGTCTTCATTCTGTGCCTGCTTTATGCGAGCTGTAATTTCTGTTAGCATTAGACAGACGGGATATCTGCTTAACGCATCTGCGTGTTTCATTCGTACTCCAGGTCTATGTTCAATTGTGTAATCATACTCCTCTAATAGCAATGCCCAACGTGCGACTCTGGGGGGTAAATCTTTTTTCTTTAGGGTCATAGTAAGAGCAGAGCAGTCAGTGATAATCTTGAAATGTATTCCCAATAGGTAAACTCGAAACTTCTTTATAGCAGTGGCAATAGCTAAAATTTCCAAATAATAACTATGATACTTTTGCTCGGCTGGAGTTGTTTTTTTACTCATGTAGTGAATGGGGTGAAATTGATTATCTTTAGGGCTTCTCTGTAGAAGAACAGCACCATATCCATCTGCACTAGCGTCCGTGTGCAATTCTGTTTCTAAATCTGGATTGTATATTCTGAGAACTGGTGTACTGCACAATATTTGTTTTAACTCTGTAAAAGCCTTCTCACATCGCTCATCAAAATTAAATATTACATCTTTCTTCAGCATATCAGTCATTGGCTTGGCAATAAGAGAATAGTTTTTAATAAACTTTCTAAAATAACCTGTCAATCCAAGGAAAGATTGAACTGCCTTTACATTGTTAGGTTTCTTGAATTTCGCTACAGCTTTAATCTTTTCTGGGGATGGTCTAACTTCATTGTCGCAAATAATATAACCGAGGTATTGAATGCTCTTCTTTAAAAAATGACATTTGTTCCAATTGAATTCTAAACCAAATTCTTCAGCCCTTCTAAGCACTGTTGCTAGTTTCACTATTCCTTCTTCTTCTGTTTTGGCTGGTATAATGAGATCATCGAGGTAAGCTAGTAGAACACCCTTAATTATCAGGTCATTAAAGATGTCGTTAATAAATCTTTGAAATACAGACGGTGCCGTACATAGACCAAAAGGCATTTTTTTAAATTCGTACTGTCCTTGAGGTGTTACGAAAGCAGTATACTTTTGACTATATTTGTGTACATTCACATGTAAGAATCCATTTTTCAAATCAAGGGACGTGAACACCTTAGCTTCTTTTAATTTGTCTATTTGGTCTTCTATTATTGGTAGAGGAAATCTTTCTTTAATCACCTTTTTGTTCAGTCGTCTATAGTCCATACACATTCTGCGTGAACCATCTTTCTTATCAGCCAGTACAATAGGACAAGCAAAATCAGATTTGCTGTGTGTAATTATTCCTTTCTTCAACCACTCTTCTATCTGTGTATTAACATCAGCCATTTCTAAGGGCGATAGACGTCGAGGGTTTTGAAAAACTGGATCTTCATTGGTGAGTATTATTTTTAACTCAACGTTACTCTCTTTAACTTTGTTATTAGGTTTGTATTCATCGCACATCTTGCTAATTCTCTCAATGTATTGAGTGTTTTCTATGTCATAAACTAGATCTTTCTCCTTGTTTTCTATTAAAAGTGTAAGATGCATTATCTTCTCCATAAAAACACCTTCGGGAGTAAAGTGTACTTTGAAGTCTTGTAGTATAGGATTTCCAATTAAAGCAATAACAGGTATTTCATTATCCTTAACAACATGAAAACGGACATCTGTGTAGTAATTGTCAATCTGTATATTAGCTGTAAAGAATCCTTCAGTATAAACTGTTTTCTCTGCTATTCCTGTCAAGCATGTTGATTCTGTTTTATAACCTTCAATTCTATCTTTAATATTCTCAAACTCAGACTTCGTAATAAGGTTAACATCGCTTCCAGTATCTATTAATGCTAAAATATCTCTTCCATTAATCTTAATCGTTTTGTAGGGAACTTTTTCTTGTGTATTTTTATCATGAATATTTAAGGTTTTCTTGTTTTTGTTATTTGTGCATTCATTAGACTTGTGCCCAAATTCGTTGCATTTAAAACATTTGACTCCCTTTGGACAAGTGGGGGATTGATGGTCTAAATCACCACAGTTGAAACATCTCTTGACATGCGTCGTCTTACGCGGAGAATGCATTGACGATTGGCCAGTGTGTATAGGCTTATTATGTACCTTCTTTCTGAACTCACTGTAAATATCCAATTTTTTTCTAAAATCCTTCAAGTCTGTAGCACCATACAATATAACTTTATTGGTGTCCAAATCACGAATACCATCTATGACGTATTCTATTAACGCAGCATCTTCAACTTTGCCATGAAGTGCTAATTCTTTCATCGACAGAAAATATTGTTGGTAGGTTTCATCATTCTTCATTTTACGCGAGGCAAGTTTCTTGTGTACGATTGCACTGTTAATTTTAGGACCAAATTCCTCTCTCAGAGCTTTTTTTAAGTTAGTGTAATCTTTTACTCTTCCTAAAGATCGTAAGAATAACTTAGCTGTCCCACCTAAAAGTCTCTTGGCATAGATTAATTTTTCTATTTTAGTCCATTTCATAATCTGAGCAGTGTCTTCAAATTCATCAATAAAAGTCTCAATAGGGTAAGTGTCATCTCCGGTAAATATTGTCATCGACTTCTCTAAATCCTTGAATGAAATGTGTACATCACAGTCTTGATCATCATCATCGCTTTCCTTTACATCTTTCTTTGGCGGCATCGTGGTTGTCGAATTAGCATTAGGCTTTATTCTTGAATTTCTTCTTTTCGTTGTCGTACAAAATGATGGCTTATTTGGACTCATTGAATAGTCTGTATAGAATTTAAGTCTTTAGTCTTTAAGTCTTCAAAAATAAAAATCAGAAAATCTTTTTATCCAAAAACTACCATTTTGGTAGAAAATTTCTACGCTGACAACATTTTCTCAAGTTACGTCGGTAAAACAGCAAACTCAATGGCGGCGCATTGGTATCATGCATTCAATAACTTGCAATTCATCTTACGGTTTTATCGTCGAATCTTTTCAAATTTTGGCGTATCCCGGACGAGCCCCCATAAGTTGTGGGAAGAAACCAATAACTTGATAGATATTTACAACCGTTTATTTAATTTTAAGACACAGTAATTCCGCACACATCGTGATAATCGTGATATACCGACAACTGACTCAACTGACAGTGACATCTTCTAAACATAGATAAAATATAGAATTATAGTTCGGCATTTGAAATCATTCGACATATATATAAGATAAAACTCTCCTGGCTGTGGGTTGTTTTGTCGCCTCTTACGACAGGCCGCCCCAATGCAGGACTCTTTAAACGGCATTACTCTACCAAATCAAAGTTGGAACTTTCTCCTTGGAAAATCCCCCCATGGGAAACAGTTGTGATAATATCGGCTTCAAGCCAGAGGGGCGCATAAAAAAAATGCGTTTTTTTATTTCGTCTATCATTTATATTTTATCGATACACCACCTGTTTTTTTCTTAATAGTAGGTTAATTAAAAAAAGCGCATTTCACGTAATCAAGGAAGTACTTTCATAGACACATGCAAATTTTGAGTTATAGAGATACATTGAAAAATAGTTTTTTGTATCTCCTGAAAAGTTGGCTTATACGCCCCTCCGGCTTGAAGCCCGCGATATGTGTAACTCACCATATCATCTTCGTTATCTTCTTGATGCAATCTCTTTAATAATGAACTGATACAATCGAGAAGTTCCTCCAAGAATGGCAGATAATTCTCTTCTTCGTGAAGCGAGTCTAACAAATTTCCTAACACCATAGATATGTCGTTTGTTATTTCATTTGTTTGTGGCAAGAGAGGGTAGTTTGTTAAAAAGTTTAAAAGGCAATGCGCTGATTGGTTGAGGCAAGTTATTGATAATTGCGAAGCTGGAATAAGAATTAATTAACCAAGTGCGTGTCGGACCTAGACGTTGGCTGAGATGAATCCATATGGGTCATTTCAGCCTGATGGCCGGGTTGTTGAGCATCTTGCAATGACAATTCACCAGAACGAAATTTGAGAAACCAATTTTAACACTATTTCTCTCGATCTATGAATGATTTTTTTTATAGAATTATTGAAAGTATTATTATATTATTTGAAATTACTATGATTAAAAAGTAATAGAAAATATTAATGTGATTATTTATATTAAAATATTTTAAATTTCTTGATTGGAAGTCAAATATACTAATTATATTGTAGTAATAGTTAATTTCCTCATCAATAAAAAAAATATAAAAATTAAAATTATCAAAAAATAAAGAAAATAAATTGAATAATTTACTTTATTAATAATTTGAAATGAATTTTATCATATTTTTCACTCCACAAAATTAATAATTTAATTTAATTATTTAAATGAAATCAAATCGTTCCATAATCAACCTTTTAAATTATATGTCTTTCTTCCAAGGCTTTATTCTCACATACGGCACAAAACTTCTTGTGTGCTCGTCTTTTTGGAAAATTATAATGTTATAAAATTCGAATAATGCCATGTTTGTACATTGAAGGTATTTAAGAAAAAAAGCTGGAATAGACTATAAACTATACTATATAAAAGTCCCTTACTATATCGCTTGTCGAATGTACGTCTCATTCGTATCGTAGTCGTCGCTTGACTGCCCCACCCCCCCCGTTCGGGCATACTAAACTGTATAATACAACAAAGGACTGCGTTCACTGCGTTCATTCGCACACCTGGCAAGTTTCGACGCAATGCAACAACAACAAGGATTAGTTCGACACTAATGACTGCCATAAAACAAGTACGATAACAATAGGATGTTTTTCCTTTTCAAATTATAAACACGAAGGAAACAAAAGAACTCCCAATGCTGGAAAGGTAATAAACGGCGTTTTACGACAGCCAGGTGTGCGCATTTCTTTGCCGGCATGTAACAGTGTGCACGTGACGAAAATACAAACATTACGTTTTAATAAACTTACAACTCTTGCTGTAACGTCCTTGTGTGTCACTTCTATAACCAGACTCACTCCAGCCATCTCTACTTTGTCTAATCTCAACTTTTCTATTAAAATAACTTTTAACTCTATTTAATTCATCAATTATTTTGAATGGAACTATCTGGTTTCTCTCATCATCTGATACATTCATGTTTTCGTTGTTCATGTCATTTCGTGTATTCACATTTATGACCTCTTCGTCCATATTTGTTACATATGTTTCGTTTTTATCACTTTGTGTGGTGTTATTTTCAAAATTGAAATCATTCTTCGTAACTATATTTTTAGTGTTAAATTCATTTTCTGAAGTAATATTGTTGGTATTAAAGTTATTTTGGGATGTTTGGTTTTCGATGTTAAAGTCATTTTCTAAATCTATGCCTGCGTCGTTAAATTTACATAGTGTATTATTTATAGCATTATAATCATGTGATTTACCATTTGCGTCATATTGCATTGTTGCTTTATCAGTATTAATTATAACATTTTGAGGAATTACATTCATGTGCTCAAAGTAATTTTTAGTAGTAAAGGCATCAAATTTTAAAATTTTCCGATC
The DNA here is from genome assembly GCA_012273795.1 of Dendrolimus punctatus. Lineage (NCBI taxonomy): Eukaryota > Metazoa > Arthropoda > Insecta > Lepidoptera > Lasiocampidae > Dendrolimus > Dendrolimus punctatus. Next base: position 4,223,109 of record CM022546.1, on the reverse strand, counting down.
ATTGTAATTTTCTTTGTCATGCTCATTGATATTATTAGATGAATTTGCTTGAATATACTTTTCATTACTTCTTAATACTTCATGGGTTTCAATCTTAGCAACTTCGATATGATTTTTATTTGTATCTAAGTCATTTGTCATTTTAACAGAATCAAATTTTTTTGTAATGAGATTTGCATTGTCTTCTTTAAATAAATTTGCATCCATAATATCTCGCATACAATGATCTTTATTTCTTTCATGTTCAGTTATATCGTTGACAGGATTACATTTATCTATGTTCGAAAATGTTTTCTCCACTTTATTAATATCATTGTCAGTTTTAGTTGCAACTTTATAATCTCTTGTAGAAGCTACATTGTTAATAGTTGTGTTATTAATATTACTTTTATTTCCGTTGCAATGTTGACTTTGTGTGAATATATCGTATTCATTAATCATCGTTAAGTCTTCATCAGTCAATTCTGTATTATTCTTAAATATTAATGATTTCTCGTTATTTCCTAAGTTATTAGTTTTACTGCCATAAATGTATTTTTGAGGCATATTAACATTTTGCGTTTGACTTTGACTGATATATGTATAGTTTTGGGTAAATCCATGCACGCTATATAATTCTGTTTGTTGCGAGTCTATTGTGTCGATCATATTAGGCTTTGCATTATGTTGGTTTATTAATGTTTGAGATATAGCATTTGCCATCTCTACATCAAGCTGACTTTCGCAAAACGTTTTATCAGTATTAAAAAGTTGCGTGCCTTGAGTCTGTAAAATGATATATATTTTTGTAATTACATATTAGTAGTATAACTGGAATAAAATGGTGATTTGAATATCTTCAGATTTATGTATGGTGGTAAGAGAATGAATGAAGTGAAACTTGATTGCATGAGGAGGTTCTTGAAAGGAATATCGTGCCTTACAAAATAAACTTAAGAGGAAGAAGCTTACGATGTTATTACAAGAAATGAAAATCATTAAGTACCAAAATAATGTTAAACTACTTCTAGACCCATAGATATAAGAGTAATGGCAGGCAAAAAATCAATGGATTATGATATACGACGGTTAAAATATATAAAGTATCACATGATGAGAATAGAGGAGCATGGAAAGACAGTACCCCCAAATAATTGGCAATATAAAAGGAAAAAGATTTCTCGAATAACAAGGTAAGGAAGGTGGTAGAAACAAAGGACGTTGGCATGCTAATGGTCTCATAATGTGACATGTCAAAGACCGTGTAAAGAGAAGAAAAAGCATAATCCAAGCTTCAAAGTGGAAATTTAAAAATGACTACAATTTAAAACAAGATACTTGTCTACCCTAATGAGTTATGGGCTGGTGAATCTGCAAGTTTAATAGAAATTAAGATTTCAATACCTTATCATCAACTTCCCGTAAAATTTCATATATAGCAGGATCATGTTTTTTATCTTGTTTAGTTCTATTATTAAAATAAAGATAGTCCTGTAACAAATCTACACTATTGTTACTAATTTGTGTATTACTTTTGAGTTCTTCCGTTTTCAGGTCCCTGAGAGATATATTATCCTCATGCTTCGCGCCATGACGTTGCGTGAATGTATCTTGAAGTATATTGTCATCTTTATCATTTTGCCTATTATTAAATGCAATTGTATCGTTCTTGTCTCCTTGCACATTGTTGCTAAAATCTTGCATATTAGTAGATACTTGATCATTCTGAATATTGTGACATTGATACATATCAGATTTCCTTTCGTTTGTAATTGTATGTATATTTTGGATATAATTTCTTTCTAGGGATGGAAAACATTGTGCGTCTGCTGTTACATCGTCGATGTTTAAAACTTGTGTATCATTATTATAATTTTGTATATTCGGCATTATTTCACCATTAGCCTCATTATAAAGGAAATCATCACTGCATATTGAATTTATATCAATTTCATTCTCCAGTTTGTTTCGTAAAATATTTATATAATTTTCTATAGACACGTTATCAGGCTTAGTTTTCAAAATTGTTAATGCTATAAATAGTTTATATTTTTGTTTGATATGATTTACTGAAACGAAAATTATAATATTGTTTTTTTATTAATAAATTATAGATAACTATATAACTAAGACGACTGTTTGCCTGCTTCAGGCAATAATAAATAAGTTCCAAATCAACTTTAGCTGGGAACGCACCCAAAACGAGTTGGATGACAACGCTTATGCGTTGCCCAATATACAAGCCAGGCTTTTATCAACCGTGTAGATAGGTCTCAATAAAAGTGGAGAGCTTCTGGAGGACATGGCGTCAGAGTTTCGACACAAAAAGCTACAAATATGTATTCGTTATAGGTCTTCATACAGCGCGGTGGCTGCAGTTTTTCAGATAAGCTGTCATTATCTATGCATATAATAAAATTGTAGAGGTCAAAATTCTGTACAATGATTTTTTTTACTAAAAACCGAGTCAGGTGGATGTAAGAAGTGAAATAGAACTAACTTCGATTTTTTTTCATTATTTTTGTTTCTCTGTTCGTACCGTCTAATCTTCGAAACGACTGGACCGATTTACATGAAATTTTGTATGGTGTTAGCTTATATCCCTGGTCAACATATAAAATACTTTTGATCCCGAGATTAAACAATTCCCGTGGGATAGTTAAAAAAACTTTAATTACTTAAACAGCTTATAACAGACTAAAAGTAATTTCTCTGCAACGTAACATTATAGAAGCGGATATTTTAACAGGGTGTGGTGTCGGTGAGAGAGTTTTATCTTATATATATTAATATATAAAGCTGATAAGTTTGTTTGTTTGCTTGAACGCGCTAATCTCAGGAACTACTGGTTTGATTTGAAAAAAAAACAGTGTTAGATAGCCCATATATCGAGGAATGTTATAGGCTATATACTGTCACGCTAAAAGCTATAGGCAGCGGAGCACCAATGAAGAATGATTCAAAATCACGGGGTTTTTTCAAACTATTCCACGCTAACGAAGTTGCGGGAAAAAGCTAGTATTGTATCATTTAAGTACCTAAAATCCATAGTTCGTTATTAGATTCGTAGAAATATTCAATGTACTCTTTGAATACAGATTTGTCATATCCGTGCAGGAACGGAGAAAGAATACAGTTTCCTGCGGCCGGGCGGCTTGTCGTAAGGGGCTACAAAACAACCCACAGCCAGGTGGTAGGGCATTCGCCCGACTGGATGGCTACCACCCCTGGTCTAAAGTATGTCGCCATAACAACTTTGAGTTGTATTCCGGCATTAGTGACCAGGTTCCAGTCTCCCTTAAGAGAGCAGCAGCGCATCTGTAGCACCTTTGGTGTTGCAAATGTCCATAGGCGATGGTAACCGCTTTCCATCAAGTGGGGCTTCTGCCTGTCTGCTGAACTCCTGCAATAAAAAAAAGAATGAAATCTGTCAGTTTGTATATTCAAAATTGCGAGCGAGATAGTGAACTACATTTATGACCGGTTCCTATATCATGTTCAATGTTCATACACGTGCCTTATCATCGGTCGAGTTTTGACATCACTTGTATGGAGCTTATGTTAACCGATATTATGGCAAACAGTTGGTAAAATATAGGAAGTAGCCATTTGATAGTCTCTTTAGAAAAATAAAAATCATGCAAAAACACACACAGTTAAGATTAAAAGACGATTAAATGAAAATGGCTGATTCCATTACTTCAATGACACAGATTATACTCCTGGCCATGAAGCATGCTCTGCTTAGGAAGTTTTACTGCTAAAGGTGAACGAAAAAACCGAGATCAACCGTGCAAATCCATATAACCGATGTGTGAAACTCGCCAATCTATCTTAGACAAACGTATTTCCCTGAAAGATAATAGCCTGTGTCTAGCAGTGGAGATTTTTAGAGAAATCTCTTTTAACTTAACTTAATTATTATTATTTACATGGTGGCCATCTATCGGTCTTATTCATATTGAGTTATAAGGCCGTAAATCGTTAATGCTAAAAAATAAGATATCGCCGTCAAAAACAAACCTTTTAAGTTTATCTATTGTTTTTTGAAGTAGGAAAACCCTATCCCAGCAGTGGGACGTTTAGATAAGCTTTAATTATAAAGGTCTACTAAAATGGCGACTACTATTAATACCTAGTATTTCCTTCTTTTGTACCTACTTAACATGTAAATATGTATATTACATTACAAACAAAACAATAGCAAATTAATTATTCTTCCATTTCTAAAGGATTCATAACATTTCAAATAAAATCTAATCCAATGGTTCATCGTAAAAAATACAACTAAATTCTAATAAAGTATGAATGAACGACTGTAATAGGCGCAATAATAAATTTGAATATATACCGTAATCTTCTAAGTTCATTTTTCATTTTTATAATTGTCGCTTTATTTTATACATCATTAATCATTACTAATTATGTACATAAAACTTACTAGAAACTCGAGTTTGATCGAAGTAGATATTGTTCCCGCCACAGTCCTGCTGTAAGAGTTTTTTAATTAGACCTAACAGCAGGCAAAAGAACTAAATTCATACAGTTTACATTTCTCTAGTATTTTTTCCAAAACCCAAAGTTCTTCCTTAGAATCTATCAAAATTATTTTTATAAAATTATAAAAGGTTTATTTTTAACTGACTAAACTTTTTAATAAAACTGCATGGAGAACCCTTGAAATTTCCGCTAACATAAATCCAACGCCAGGGAGATAAATATGAGAAGGATTCTTTTTTTACTTGTTTATCTATATATAATATATTATGTTTATATAGTACCTGTTATTGATTGACCTAATTTAATAAAAAAATATACTTGACTACGGTAACCATCGTAACCATTCTGTTTTCCAAACGCTTCTCGAAGCGTCAAAAGTTCAAAACCAATCTATGTTTTTAAAAATTTTAATCTATGAAAAAGGATTGTTTTGGTCTTTCGCTGTCACGCTTTTTACAAGTTTTCTCATTAAATAATTGATTAAATTGCTAAAAAATACAAAAATATGGCCGTAAGTACTAGTTACATTTTAAAGGACATGATTAATGTAAAAACTTGTTTAGTTTTATGTCGGTGTTTACAATTATAACCTCAATCGTAATTGCTCTTGGAAGTTCTGTTTTAATTATATTAAAAGTGAAATATGTACCGTTTATATCTTACCTCACGCCTAGCTAACAACAGAAATACATGTTTAAAACCATTAATGTGCATAGAAATCTCAAAATTAACATGCTATATTTAACTTAATGTAGCGTTAAATATTGTTTCAGATTTACATGCTTTGTGGCTGTTGTCCCCCTTGTTTATGTTTTTTGTGTAAAATACACCGTTAGAGTGCATTGTAATACATATTTTAACATTCTCTGATCTTATTAAAGAGACTACTCATTACCACATATAATATACATTGTTGTGTACAATAATGTGATTATTTTACAAATACCTTATACCAGTCTATCTTGAACTAGCATGGCGGGTTTACTTCCCTAAAGTTTCAAATCATTCAAAGGCCAAAGCCGACAAATTCTATATTTAACACATTTAATTGTTATATTACAAGATCAATAATGTTTCTTTTTGCAGTCTATAGCAGCAGCGCAAGTTCAAGAGGTGCGTTCAATCACTCGCATTGAGCGTATTGGGGCCCATTCTCACATCAGGGGTCTGGGCCTTGATGACTCGCTGGAGCCAAGAGCCGTGTCGCAGGGGATGGTGGGGCAGAAGATGGCAAGGAAGGCCGCTGGTGTTATTTTACAGATGATAAGAGAAGGTGAAAAGTGTATTTATGTTTATTATCATTCTTGCTTGAATCATGGTCTTACTTGTATTTATATATCGACTTACTCTACCCTGTGTTACGCAAATTTATAGATGCGTGGTTTATCTTTTTGATGGCCATAAGCATTTGTTCCCCCACTCCAGCCTATTAGTGTTATGTTTATGACTGGTATTAATTTAGAGGTGGATGGTGATGTGGTTCAGGAACTGCTAGATTCAACAAACAAGAGCTAACAATTGACGAGTGTATAAAAATAATGCTTTCATATTGCGTAGGTCCAAGGTATTACTGTACTTGAAAAAGAATGTATTTATTTCGAGATGGTAAGTATAATTGAATCTCCCAGTTTCCAAAATATTATTATATAATGACTATAGCAATATGATTTTTCCAATTTCAGGTAAAATAGCTGGAAGAGCTGTGTTGCTGGCAGGGCAGCCGGGCACGGGCAAGACTGCGATTGCCATGGGTCTGGCCCAGGCGTTAGGCCCAGACACTCCATTCACAAGTATGGCTGGTAAGACACAGAAAGTATTGCTATTACTAACTAGACATGAAGACCATGACTAGACATGAGCCATACCTTGATGGCTTCTGTGGTCAAGCTTTTGCCAATAAAAGATATTCTTTCATCCAAAAACAAGTGTTATCTTGCTTGGGAATATACACAGAGTTTGTTTATAGGTTCAGAGATATACTCCTTGGAGATGAGTAAAACAGAAGCGCTGACACAGGCCATCAGGAAGTCTATTGGAATCAGAATCAAGTGAGTGTAAACATTTTACGTTGCTTTAATTAAATTATCCATAACAAACAGTATTGCCGATAAATCACTCATAATAAGCAAGCTGAAATGGTAGGAGGCTGATTACATCTGTTTTAGGAGTAATGTCCAATAAAGAAAATGACTTCTAGAGTGCAGATTGCACCTTGGTCAATAGTAGGGGAGGCCAAGCGGGGATTTTATGATTTACTCCGAATAACCTAAGAGGAGAAACCTTGCACCTTGCACAATATATAGCCCCACCATATATTATCCCTTTATATAGGTGGGGGTATTTTTTATGCTTCTAATTATTTTTCAAACCCTCAGATTAAGGAAATTCCTCCACATAATTGTCAGATTATGGGTTAGCTCGACCAGGACAACGCCTTGGGTACTGTAATGTTACTTTTTTGCATTTTCAATAATCGGCTATGGCTTTTGGTCAGGTCCAAATTGGCAGTCTTTTGAATAGGATTTTCTTTTGGATGTACTTAACAACTTTTTTTTTAAACCTTTACACACCAATGAAAGGGCATATATCATATAACCTTTTTTTTAGCATGTAATCTTCACAAACCGAAAGGTCCCCGCGACGCTCGAGTAACGCCACATGTAAAATCTTGGCTCCCCTACTACAACATTGTGTTAGACATAATCTGGTTGGAAGGACCAGCAACCTTGTCAAGGTTGAAAGTAGTTGGTAGATAAGAGTGAAAGACCGGGACATTTGATGTAACTAGGCCTACGTCCAGCAGTGGGCTGCGATTGGATAGCTATGACTGTCATTGTTAACTTAATCAAATACCAAACATGGAAACATCATAATTTTATCAAATCAGTTTTATGTAATGTCACAAATATATTTTGCAATGGTGTAGCCATTGTGCTAATAGCAGATGTAATTAAGTCTCACTTCTCGCATAATAATTAGCCATGCTAGAGCGTAACTACGACATGCCCATCAGACCAAAGTCAGGGTGGAATGTTGTCTCCTTGTTCCGTCTGCACACAATATATTTGGGTTACCATCGCCCCTAAGGACATTTGCATCACCAACGGTGTTTGAAATGCGCTGCTGCTCTCTTAAGGGAGACTGGAACCTGGCCACTTATGCCAGTAATCCAGACCGGTAAATACCATACCACCTGGCTGTGGGTTGTTTTGACGCTTCTTACAAAAGGCCACCCTAATGTGTGCAATTGTATTAGGGTAAATGTGGAGTTTCTGTCGGGAACTGAATGGAGATATTGTGCTGTGCAGTTTAATTTTCTAAAAATGTGTAAAATTGCTCTAAAATGAACAATAGTTGTAGGATATTGATAGTTTTTGAGTAGTGATTATGTGTTTTGTGAGAAATGTGAACTGTATAGTCAAATGTGGCCTTTTGAGTTGTCACAAGAGCTCCGTTGAATGGCACCAGCTGATTACCTACAGTTCAGCTGTGCTTCGCATAGGCTAAAGAAAATGAAGAAACTATATTGTAAACTAAGATCTGGCTTAAAAGCCTAGCCTGCCAAGCCATAAATCTAAATAAAAATAAATAAAGGGATAAATGTGGAATAATACCTGCACCTATATCATAGCTTAAGGGGAAAGCATCAGCTAGGAACTCATTCCAAATTCCTGAAGCCTTTCTCTCAATTTAGAGAAGAGTCCGAGATAATCGAGGGCGAAGTGGTGGAGGTTGTGGTGGAACGGGCTGCGGGCGGCGGAGGCGCCAGGGTCGGGAGGCTCACCCTCAAGACCACCGACATGGAGACCAATTACGACATGGGAGCCAAGATGATCGACTCCCTGCTCAAGGAGAAGGTAATCCTCTCTTCTTCTCGTCTTTATGCCACTGCAGACAGGAGATTTGGAGATGATGGGGGGGGGTCGCCTTTACGATTTTGACAGGGAATTACTCGGCACCTATCATCTAGTGGTCTAAATCCCGGTTGCGTTCGGAGTGTTTGCTTCAGAGCTTGGGGTTCGCTTTCCTACTTTTTAACCGACTTCGAAAAAAAGAGGAGGTTCTCAATTCGTCGGGATCTTTTTTTTTGTTACTTTTTTTATGTATGTTCGCCGATTACTCCGTGGTTTATGATCCGATTTACGTGATTCTTTTTTTGTTCGACGCGGAATAGCTTCCAATTGGTCCCCTAAAAATTTTACATAGTTTGGCCCAGTAGTTTTCATTTTACGATCATTTTTTTGTTCTCGTTTCTTGGGACCTATATTTTTTAAGAAGCGCGGCACCATTCGTATGTCCACCCATACATAGCTAGACACTAAAAAGTAACAAATAAAAAATTCGTTTAAAAAAACCGACTTCATAAAACTAAAAACCTAAAAAGTATAAAATAACTTATTTCTAAAGCTATTATTATTAATATATATTATCTAAAACATCTTGAAGTCGGTGCAAAGTAAATTATAAAAATTACTATAATATTTTGAAAATTACTAAGCACCGACATCAAGATGTTTTAGATAATATATGTTCGGGCTATGGCTAGCCCAGCGGACTGTAAGTATAGGCAAGTTCCTGCTTGTCGGAATCCGTTGTTTGAATTTCCTGGCAACATATAATATACTTATGGTCTATCACTTACTGGAGAAGTGGAAGTTTGGGCCCGTCTCTGAATTATCACTCCCGAAGAACACGCACGCGTCGCGATTCACTACTGTCCTTGAGAACACTCACCGGTACCGATTGTCACCAACTGTTCTTGGAATCACACCAGTTATTATCCGATATAATATATTTAACCGAAATAGATGCACGTGTTATCACCGTCTTATTAGCTCCGCCGGAAAGTGACAGGTCTTTACTGGATCAAGGTCGCGGATGCAGTGTGTGGCGCCCCCGCGCGCCGGCACTTATATCGACGCTACTTAGACCGTATATTATGTTGCATGAACACACCCCCCCCTAACCAAGGCCTAGCCTTGGTTCTCAACAACTCAAAGGAAGCCGACATAGTTTCGAGGCGGGTCTCATCAAGACTCCATCCCTCGTCCTCACTTCCGCTATCCGTACAACCCCGTCCTTACCCGGAAGTAATTTAACTATCCGACCGCGTTTCCAATGGAGGGGAGGTAAGTTATCTTCTTTGATTAGAACTAGGTCATCTAACTTAGGAGGTTCCGTTTTAGAGTTCCATTTAAACCGCTGTTGCAACGTGTGCAGATATTCTGACCGCCAACGCGTCCAAAAGTGCTGAGACATCTTTTGGATTTGTTGAAATTGAGTTAAACGTTGTAAACCAACATCCTCGTAAGGATACTCCGGGAGAGCAACAAGTGGCTGTCCAATTAAAAAATGTCCGGGAGTTAACACCTCAAAATCCGCGGGATCCGTACTCAGGGGACACAAAGGCCTCGAGTTCATAACCGCTTCGACTTTGGTGAAGAATGTGGAAAGTTTTTCAAAGGTTAGCCGGGCATCACCGAGTACGCGTTTCGCATGAGTCTTGGCCGACTTAACTGCCGCTTCAAAGAGACCGCCGTGATTAGGGCTCGCCGGTGCATTAAACAGCCACGTAATGTTATCTTTGGCTAATCGCCGTTGTAAGTCCGAGTGATGGTCGCGTAAGAACGAATATAATTCACGTAAATATTTGTCCGTTCCGGTATAATTAGTTCCGCAGTCTGACCTGACAAGAGATGGAAGACCTCTACGCGATATGAACCGCGAGAAAGCAGCGACAAAAGCTTCAATCGTAAGTTCCGACACGATTTCTAAATGAACAGCTTTTGTGGCCAGACAGACAAACACACATAAATAACATTTTTCTATTCTAGCATTCCGTAATGAACTGGACTTTATATAATACGGCCCCGCGAAATCCGTGGCTGCTCCTTGAAAAGGTCGAACAGCTCTTACGCGATCCGCCGGTAAATCCGCCATAAAGGGCTGTGTAGTACGTGGCCGCGCCCTATAGCATTGCACGCATCTGAATACAATTTTCCGTGTAACGCGCCTAGCTGACACTATCCAATAAGTCCGAGATAAAATGGCCGCTAATGCATAAGCGCCGACATGACAATACACTGCATGACAATGTGTTACCAAAAGTTCCGTAAACAAACTCGTAGCAGGCAATAATATTGGATGCCGCGCGCTGTACGGTAATTCTGATGCGGATATCCGTCCGCCAACCCGTAACATATTATCTTCATCTATAAATAAGTTCAATCGCCGCATAGCTGTACGTATAAGCTTTTCCGTTTTTAAAGCGTTAATTTCCTCCTCAAAGTGCGAGGCTTGCACCATCCTAATTAAATGTAATATAGCGTTTCTGCGCTCCGAAACTGATAGATTTCCGCTAAGTCTAGAATTTTTATTCTTATTTTTACAATTTACCGAAAAACGTAATAGATAGGCCGTAACATTAATCAATTTATCAAATGAACTATAACGCTTAAGTAAGTCAAATTCCGAGTCTATTACACCGACATGGACTACCTTAGCTCGCAATCCGGGCAGATCATTTAAAGAAAGATCTGATATATTAGCGGGCCACATTTGCTGTGGTTGGTGAAGCCAATTAGGGTTCCACCAGAGTTGGTCTTGAATCAAAGCCGCCGCCGTCGCTCCACGTGACGCTACGTCCGCACAATTCAACTCGCTAGGCACGTGACGCCATCGAATGGGAACCGAGGAAGAATTTATTTGGGAAACTCTGTTGCCTTCAAAAACCTGCAATTTATGAGGTGGCGTATGCAACCACGCTAACACGATCGTACTATCACACCAACCGTATACGTTGTCGAAAGTGATAGACTCGTCCATCGTGGAGACCACATGATTGACAAGAGTAGTCATCAACGCCGCGCCGTTTAGTTCTAATTTAGGAATAGTCTGTTTCGTCTTTAGCGGGGCTACTCGAGATTTGGCTATGAGCAACCGCACAACAACCGTTCCCGCCGTGTCTTCCGATCTGATGTAAACCGCCGCAGCGTACCCTACCGAGGATCCGTCACAAAAGCCATGTAAGGTGAACCGCATCGACCCTACCGACCCTGCCGTTTTTAAAGGACGTGGTATTACTACACCTTGTAAGTTTGGCAAATCGGCTAAAGTGCCTTGCCAACTTCGTACAATGTCGTCGGGTGCGGGAGCATCCCAATCGACCTTCCGGGACTTATCACCGCTACTTATCAGGGATTGAAGTAGCAGTTTTAGTTTAAAAATTACTGGGGCTACCCAACCTAAGGGATCGTACAGTCTGGCTACGACTGACAGAATACTTCGCCGTGTGACCGTGTTATCCGATGGTAAATTTAAACGATAGGTGAAGCTATCCGAAGCTGGATCCCATTGAATGCCTAGTACCTTTATGAGGCCGGAACCGTTCACGTCTTCAAACATCCTAGGTCTCTCTAAGTGATCTAAAGGTAAGCCGCGTAGTAACTCTGGTACGTTAGAAGACCACTTTCGTAATTCGTAGCCGGCCGTAGACATGAGGTCAATTAATTCTTGCTGTAACTCGCGAGCCTTGGATAAACTATCTGCGCCGCCGTTTAAATCGTCAACATAACTGTTCTTACGTAACAGTTGAGCCGCCCGGGGGTACTTACGCCCTTCATCCTGGGCCAATTGGTGGAGACACCGAATGGCAATGAAAGGACTAGACTTCAAACCGTAAGTATTAGTCGTCAGCTGATAAAGTAGTAACGGTTGATCAGGAGATGGCCGCCAAAATATCAACTGGTATCTCCGGTCCTCTGGATGTATCCATGTCTGTCGAAACATCATGCGCACGTCCGTAGTAAAAACATAACGCGGCGCGCGAAAATTTAAAATAATTACCGTAATATCATTCTGAAGCCGTTCACCTGCATATAAGCAATCATTAAGTGACACGCCTGTACTAGTTTCTTCACTGCCGTTAAATACAACGCGTATTTTACCGTCCCGAAAAACACCGTGATGAACGAGGATATAGGACTCCTCATTTGAATTCAAATTAAAATTAGAAATTTCCATGTGGCCGAGTTTAAGATATTCTTCCATAAATGATACATATTTATCACGAAACTCCGGTTGCCGTAACATTCTACGTTCTGACGACGAGAACTGCCGAAGTGCTTTATGTGTGATATCGCCTAATCGCCGGTGATTAGGTATCAGTGGGAGGCGCACCATATATTTACCATCAGGCTCCCGTACCGTACTTGAAGTAAATAAAAGTTCACACTCAGTGTCCGCCGGGTCCCTAATTTTTATCCTGGGCGGTTCCTCACACCGCCAGAATTTTTCGACCGCTTCCAAAAGCGATACTCCGGAAAATGAAGTAAGATTATTAAAGTTTACCGAATTATTTAAATTAACCGAAGAACTATGACCGAAAATTGCGTAATCAAAAATAGTACCTAGTGCATAAAGACCGTTAGGACCGATTTGAACCGAATAACCGTTTAAAATTTGACCTAAAATGTCACAACCGAAAATTATGTCTATCTTAGACATTCGATAAAATCCGTTATCCGAAATATGTATGTCACTACTGGCAACACCAATCCGAAAAGCTAAATAATTAGTTGGTTTCTTTAAAACCACCGCCGTAACCGATAATAATGGATGCCCTGTCCGTTCAGGCCTAAAATTAACTAAAACTATTTGATTAGTACTGTTAGCACTAATCCCGCCAATACCGACTAAAGGTGTATGTAAATAATGTCGCTTTAAGCCCAATTCGGATACAAAGTCGCTCCGAATAATTGAAACCTGAGAACCGAGATCCAAAAGTGCCCTCGCTTTTATAAAGTCCCCGCGAACCGATTTAGTTTCAATAATAACCGTAGGCAATACCACATTATCCGCCAGTACCGGTATTGAAGCGACATTGTTGTTTGTTAATTGCTATTGAGAATAATTATTACATTGCTGCCGATTACCCGATGGCGCATGGGCTGAAGTTGCCGGCGCGTCGTACAAACGTTGTGGGTTGAGATTGTCAACGCGCGTCGAGCCGCAGCTATATTGCGCGGGCGCTCGATCGTAGCGCGCTGCCGCCGCCGCCCGCGCCCTTCCGTCCGAACCTCCCTGCGATGGCGAGTGCATGCGCCGATGCAAATGGTCACTATTGGAAGCCGGAGAACGGCGCGCTCGCGCGGGGGGTGGCGACCGCCTAGTCATGTGCATCTCGTGCCGTGGGACGGCTATGCTATGGTTTGCTTGCCGAGTATGATAATCATTGCGCGAAGGTGAGCGCGAGCCGGCAAAGAATGTCGTACAAATCAATTTATTATGCCCGTTATGACCGCACCATCCGCATGGTACGCGCTCGTTGCAATTTGCAGCCGTATGATTTTTAAAACATTTGAAACACAATGAATTTGAATGTATAAATCCTTTCCGTTCATTAATCGAAAGTTTAACGAATTGATAACAATTGTTAATGGAATGACCCGATATGCCGCAATATGAACATATTTTGCTACTACCCGCGTGATTAATCTTGACATCGTGGACTTGTTCCGTGATATGCGCCGCTCGCTCCGTCTTACCGGCCCGCGTGCCTGTAGTTATGTATAGTTCTTTAGTTGTATCTATGAGTCGACACTCATTTTGTAGAAATTCCGTGAGATTATTGAAAGTAGGTAGGTCAACATTATTACCGCCGTATTTATGTTCGAATCGAGACTTTATTTCAATAGGAAGTTTTGTTAATGTTAAATGTACAAGTAAATAACTCCATTCATCCACCGGTAAACCGAAGCTCTTTAGAGCTCGTGTGCATTCTAGAAGAGGGTTCAGTACATTCGACCGCAATAAATGATGTTTTCTTAATACCGGAATATTTAATATACGTGATATATGCGCGTCTGCCAATAACCGTTTATTTTCATAACGCGTGTATAATAGTTCTAGGGCAATATCTAGGGAGGTATCAACCATGGGTAAATGTTGAATAATAGACTTAGGTTCTCTAACCAAATGAGACGACAAATAGAGAAATTTCTCCGTTTTGGATATATCCTTACGGCATAAAACTAATGAATTGAATAGACTAATAAAACTGCTCCACATAAATAATTCACCATCGAAAATATTCAAATTAATCTGAGGTAACCGCGAAGATAGTGTCCACCTGAACACGAATCACGCTGATCCGAGGTGCCAGCGCCCTGGTCACTTGCCACGCGGTACTTTTCAAGTTCCAATTCTAACCGGTCATACCACGATGTTGCGTTTCTAATTTTGACGTAAATTCGTCCAGATCCTCTTCATCTCCCTTAAAATAATTAAGTATGCCTTCGTAGGCATCGTTCAATTTCGTATAATTTTCTTCCAATTTGCGTAAACGCACCGACAAAATGCTTGTAATAGCGTTCTTGTCATCTAAAATGGCGACCGTGTCATGAAACCAATCATACTGAATTTTGAATCTTGTTTCATGTAATTTCGACATTTTTTGGAACAAACAGAACCTCTCCAAGGGAGAAAACCGTATAAATACAATAAATATAAACCGCACGAGCACCCGAAGCTCGGTGTACCGAAAAATGAGTAAATAAAATAATTAATCCCACAAGCAATCCGGGTTCGAAGGAACCAAAATGTGTTCGGGCTATGGCTAGCCCAGCGGACTGTAAGTATAGGCAAGTTCCTGCTTGTCGGAATCCGTTGTTTGAATTTCCTGGCAACATATAATATACTTATGGTCTATCACTTACTGGAGAAGTGGAAGTTTGGGCCCGTCTCTGAATTATCACTCCCGAAGAACACGCACGCGTCGCGATTCACTACTGTCCTTGAGAACACTCACCGGTACCGATTGTCACCAACTGTTCTTGGAATCACACCAGTTATTATCCGATATAATATATTTAACCGAAATAGATGCACGTGTTATCACCGTCTTATTAGCTCCGCCGGAAAGTGACAGGTCTTTACTGGATCAAGGTCGCGGATGCAGTGTGTGGCGCCCCGCGCGCCGGCACTTATATCGACGCTACTTAGACGTATATTATGTTGCATGAACAAGCACCATTGATATGCGTAGTGGGTATTGGCAGGTGAACGTGCGAGACAAAGATAGAGATAAAACTGCATTTATCACGCCTTTTGGTTCATTTAGATTTAAACGTATGCCGTTCGGTCTGAAGAACGCGCCGTCAACATTTCAACGGCTTATCGATAGGTTTCGCAAAGGTGCCTCTTTGAAGGATGTCACCTTGCTAGCATACCAGATGATTTGCTTGTCATATCCGAAGGTGATTTTGAGAAACATATGTCAGATTTACGTGCTGTTTTTGAAAGGTTAAAATTGTTCAAGTTACGTGCGAATAGGGATAAATGCGTCTTTGCACGAGATAAAGTTAAATATCTTGGCCATGTCATTACACTAGATGGTGTTTTACCTGATGGTGACAAGGTTCGTGCAGTCTTAGAGATGAATGCGCCTTTTTCATTACGTCATCTTAGAACCTTTCTTCAACATGTTCGTGGTTTAGGAAATTTATTTCAAATTTTCTTCTATTGCTGAACCGTTGACACGCTTACTGAAAAGAATCAACCGTGATCTTGGGGTCCAGACCAGGTTCGTGCCTTTGAGGAATTGAAGAATAGACTCTCTTCCGCACCAATTCTTATTCAAGCTGACTATAGTAAGCCGTTTGTGTTACGGACAGATGCTAGTAATTATGCCATAGGAGCAGTGTTGCTACAGGGTGATAGTAAGGACGAACGTCCAATTGAGTATGCTAGTCGTTTACTTACTTCAGCTGAAAGAAACTACAGTACAGTAGAACGGGAAGCCCTCGCGGTGGTGTGG
The DNA here is from genome assembly GCA_012273795.1 of Dendrolimus punctatus. Taxonomy (NCBI): domain Eukaryota; kingdom Metazoa; phylum Arthropoda; class Insecta; order Lepidoptera; family Lasiocampidae; genus Dendrolimus; species Dendrolimus punctatus. Next base: position 4,206,815 of record CM022546.1, on the reverse strand, counting down.
GCTGTAGAGCGCTTCCGTGGTTATATAGATGGTCATGAGTTTATTGTAGGTATTGATCATCAACCCTTGAAGTGGCTGTTTAATTTAAAATCGCCGTCGGTAGGCTTGTTCGATGGGCTTTAAAGCTGCAATGTTTTAACATTCAAATCCAGTATACCCCTGGTAAACCAATGTCATTGCTGATACGCTTAGTCGTCCTGCGTGTCAGGAAGAAGATAAAGATCAGTGTGGTGTATGCTCAGTAGTCGTAGACCTACCTGCTAGGAGTCCTGCAGATCTTAGGCCAGCGCAGCTTGATGATCCAGAACTTGAGAAGATTATTAGTGAGTTAGAGGATACAACTGATCATGAGTCTATAGGTGTTAAGCGTTGGCTAGAAAGAGGATATTTTATGCAGCAAGGCGTTTTATATAGATACAATCCGGATGTTGACAGTGAGGATTCGCAACTAGTAGTTCCGGTATCACTACGTCTAGAGATATTGAAAGAATGCCATGACTCAAATGTAGCTGGTCATCATGGTGTCGATAGGACTTATAATAAGATTGCGCAAAGTTTTTACTTTCCGGGGATGCGCAGAGTTATACAGGAATATGTGAAAACCTGTGAAGTATGTCAGCGTTACAAAGCTTCCAATGTTAAGCCTTCAGGTCTTTTACAGACTCCGATTCTCAACCAGAGAGGTGAGGTATTAGCTATCGACCTGTTTGTCCGCTTCCGCTTGGAGAAAAGGGGGAGAGATGGATACTTTTGGTAGAAGATACGGCGACTAGGTGGACTGAGCTGTATGCTTTGAAAGAAGCAACTTCTGAAATTTGTGCTAAAACTTTGATTGAAGAATACTTCCTTCATTACGGTCTGCCTCGTCGTATTATTTCTGATAACGGAGTATAGTTTGTGTCTGCTGTGATGCAACAGTGTATGTTTGTCTTAGGGATCAGTCAAGAATTGTTACCTTTGTATCACCCGTCAGCCAATCCAGCTGAACGGAAGAATAGAGATTTAAAATTCCAGTTGTCACATCTAGTTGAAACAGATCATGCTTCGTGGCCTAAACACACTTACCTGCAATTAGGTTTGCCTTGAATTCGGCTGTGTGTCAGACCACAGGAGTTACTCCAGCATATTTGACTTTCGCTAGGGAACTTCGTTCACCTATTGATGTGCAACATGACATTAGGTCAGTTCTGAATAAAGATAATTTCGTTCCTCAAATTACTCCTTATTTAAAAAAGTTCGTTAATTCCTTCATTGGCATTAGGGAAAGAGTTGAAACCCAACAAGATCGACGTAAAGAGTGTGCAGATAAGTCTAGAAAGCCTGCCGTTGTTTTCAATTCTGGAGATCAGGTTCTGTTAAAATCACACGTCTTAAGCAATGTGTCGAAGAACATATCTGCAAAATTTATCCCTAAAAGAGATGGTCCCTATGTTGTCGTTAAAAGAGCTAGTCCTACAACGTATTTAGTTGCCAATGTTGAGGAACCAACATTGGGAAGTTTCACGTATCAGAGATTAGTCATTTCCATCAGAAAGACGAATCGCCTTCGTCTCCTCGTCCTGTAGTACCCAAACGTCCAAGAGGTCGTCCTCGTAAGCAAGTTTGTCCTGTTAGCTCAGTCCATGAGCGAGGACGTTCTCACGAACTCGAGAGGGAGTGTGTAGCGTGAGGCCCTTCACTAGCCGCGACTACTGTTGGGAATGGGGGGGACAAAGGGGTACGCGGGGCAAGACGCCTCGGTTACGACGCGCGAGTCGATCGGCACTTCGGCAGTCGACCGAAATCCACGAGGCCTGTGACACCTCGCGCCTTGTCTATATTTCAACTAATAAACGTGATTAAGAGTTATATCTTGTTGTTTGCTTCGAACCCGCCACAACTTTCCTCTCCTAAAACTTTCTCCGGTTCCTCAACATTGGCAACTAAATACGTTGTAGGACTAGCTCTTTTAACGACAACATAGGGACCACCTCTTTTAGGGATAAATTTTGCAGATATGTTCTTCGACACATTGCTTAAGACGTGTGATTTTAACAGAACCTGATCTCCAGAATTGAAAACAACGGCAGGCTTTCTAGACTTATCTGCACACTCTTTACGTCGATCTTGTTGGGTTTCAACTCTTTCCCTAATGCCAATGAAGGAATTAACGAACTTTTTTAAATAAGGAGTAATTTGAGGAACGAAATTATCTTTATTCAGAACTGACCTAATGTCATGTTGCACATCAATAGGTGAACGAAGTTCCCTAGCGAAAGTCAAATATGCTGGAGTAACTCCTGTGGTCTGACACACAGCCGAATTCAAGGCAAACCTAATTGCAGGTAAGTGTGTTTAGGCCACGAAGCATGATCTGTTTCAACTAGATGTGACAACTGCACTTTTAAATCTCTATTCTTCCGTTCAGCTGGATTGGCTGACGGGTGATACAAAGGTAACAATTCTTGACTGATCCCTAAGACAAACATACACTGTTGCATCACAGCAGACACAAACTGTACTCCGTTATCAGAAATAATACGACGAGGCAGACCGTAATGAAGGAAGTATTCTTCAATCAAAGTTTTAGCACAAATTTCAGAAGTTGCTTCTTTCAAAGCATACAGCTCAGTCCACCTAGTCGCCGTATCTTCTACCAAAAGTATCCATCTCTCCCCCTTTTCTCCAAGCGGAAACGGACCAAACAGGTCGATAGCTAATACCTCACCTCTCTGGTTGAGAATCGGAGTCTGTAAAAGACCTGAAGGCTTAACATTGGAAGCTTTGTAACGCTCACATACTTCACAGGTTTTCACATATTCCTGTATAACTCTGCGCATCCCCGGAAAGTAAAAACTTTGCGCAATCTTATTATAAGTCCTATCGACACCATGATGACCAGCTACATTTGAGTCATGGCATTCTTTCAATATCTCTAGACGTAGTGATACCGGAACTACTAGTTGCGAATCTTCACTGTCAACATCCGGATTGTATCTATATAAAACGCCTTGCTGCATAAAATATCCTCTTTCTAGCCAACGCTTAACACCTATAGACTCATGATCAGTTGTATCCCTCTAACTCACTAATAATCTTCTCAAGTTCTGGATCATCGAGCTGCGCTCGCCTAAGATCTGCAGGACTCCTAGCAGGTAGGTCTACGACTACTGGGCATACACCACTCTGATCTTTATCTTCTTCCTGACACGCAGGACGACTAAGCGTATCAGCAATGACATTGGCTTTACCAGGGGTATACTGGATTTGAATGTTAAAAACATTGCAGCTTTAAAGCCCATCGAACAAGCCTACCCGACGGCGATTTTAAATTAAACAGCCACTTCAAGGGTTGATGATCAGTACCTACAATAACCTCATGACCATCTATATAACCACGGAAGCGCTCTACAGCCCACACCACCGAGAGGGCTTCCCGTTCTACTGTACTGTAGTTTCTTTCAGCTGAAGTAAGTAAACGACTAGCATACTCAATTGGACCCTGTAGCAACACTGCTCCTATGGCATAATTACTAGCATCTGTCCGTAACACAAACGGCTTACTATAGTGAGCTTGAATAAGAATTGGTGCGGAAGAGAGTCTATTCTTCAATTCCTCAAAGGCACGAACCTGGTCTGGACCCCAAGACCACGGTTGATTCTTTTTCAGTAAGCGTGTCAACGGTTCAGCAATAGAAGAAAAATTTGAAATAAATTTCCTAAACCACGAACATGTTTGAAGAAAGGTTCTAAGATGACGTAATGAAGAAGGCGCATTCATCTCTAAGACTGCACGAACCTTGTCACCATCAGGTAAAACACCATCTTGTGTAATGACATGGCCAAGATATTTAACTTTATCTCGTGCAAAGACGCATTTATCCCTATTCGCACGTAACTTGAACAATTTTAACCTTTCAAAAACAGCACGTAAATCTGACATATGTTTCTCAAAATCACCTTCGGATATGACAAGCAAATCATCTTGGTATGCTAGCAAGGTGACATCCTGTACGGAAATGAAGTTAAGATGCGTTGAAATTATGGACAACACGACTCCAGCATCGATAACTTTAGATATTTTCGATATGGACACTATTCGAAGATGAGAACAGAAATTGTAACTAAACAAATTATTTTGGAACGAGGTCATCAGTCTAACGACGTCGAACGTTACCATGACGAAGGAGACACTTTCGACATTAATGGCGTCATTGCAAAATACCCAGAACGATTTCTGCCAACGTTTATTAAGGGAAATTCGCTCCTCTACCCCACGCCGCCGATGGTGTTTCAGCGTCAGTCTCGTTTGTGTCTATCGACAACTTTGCAAAGTGCAGGTCGAGATATGGAGGCAAGACCGACGAGTTGGTGGAGAACCTTACTGACGCCAGCGTTATTTACAAAGACTGCGTGAATGTAAGCGATGAAAACGCTCTAAGAGGTCTATCGATGTTTCGGAAGGCCCCGCTGCAGTGTGTGGACAAGAGATTAAAAATTCTACAAGGTGGAAAGGTGCTCTCTAACAACTTTAATGTACATTCGGCGAGCACGACCCGCCGCATACAATATATACGAAGATATTTACGTAAAGAAAATCACAGGAACACACGGATTTATTTATTTAAAAAATGCGAGCACTCTTTGCCAAGTTACCAACAATCAGGTGAGTTATTGGAAAAAGTGAAACTTGATATGACATATGGACTCCTTAGTCATCGTATCAGGCATCGTTTAGACAGAGAAGACGACTTCTCTCTTGACTAAGTCGAGAGAGAAGAATAAGTAGCGAAGGCTCTAGCCTACTCAGGATTTATCGCTTGAGGATTCGTTCTTAGAAGCAGAGACATCGAGTGCAGTTCCAGCTAAGCACCTACATCACAGGTCGTTGAATCTACGGAAACGTATGCTGTTGTCTCCAATAAAAAGTGTAGAGAGTTTTGTATTTACTGTAAACGCTACGGACACGATAAAAGTGTTTGTAAAAAATAAAGTCAAAAAGTGAGCAAAGCATAATTAAATCGGAAAGTGTTATAAGTGTGGCACGCTAAAGACAATTAAGTCTAAATGTGAAAAGTGCAATAAAATCAGTTAACAATATTATTCATTGCACAGTCATTCTGAATCGGCAGCGTTACATTCGTATGCTGTATAAAATTATTGGCAAAGCTTATCAAATGTATGGATTTATAATGAGATCGACAGACGATTTCCGTAGACCGTCATCATATCTATACTTATATAAAACACTAGTTCGTTCACAATTAGAATACGCTGTAACTATCTGGAACCCATTTTACTCCAAATATATAGACGCAATTGAGAAAGTCCAGCAAAGATTCCTGCGAGCCATGCATTTTAGATGCTTCGGAAAATATTTGAACTATGAACAACTGCTAAGTAAATATAACCTATTGACACTAAATAGTAGACGCATATACCTTGAAGCTGTAACATTGTACAATATCGTATATAATGTTTTTGACTGTATAGAGCTAAGTAACACTCTGTGCTATGCTGTTCCAAGAACTGTCCATAGGAGAGAGGTGCGCACGGGTAGACTTTTTGCTATAAGTACCTGCCGTACGAACTCTGGCCTTCGCTCTCCTCTCACACGTATGGTCGACACACATAATAAACTCTTTGAACACATAGACATATTTGCCAATTCTACTTCTAAATTTAAATTCCTTGTTCACAAAACACTAACACAACACTAATTCCATTTCTATTTTCTCCTTGCTCTTCTTCCTTTTTTTACTAACTTTCATTTCCTTTCCTGCATCAATAAGCATATACATATTTAATATTAAAGCCTAGCGATTACCAAAATTGCCAAAATCGCTTTAATAATATTTTCATGTTTTAATCTGTGGACAGCGCTGTGGGCTGCATTATTGATTAACATTTAAGTTGTAATTTTGTGTTTAATTTTAATAATGTAGCCGTTTGTTGTTCCAATAAAATAAAATAAAATGCTATAGTGCACGCAAGATAACTGTTAGAGACAATAATTTATTTTACATTGGCTACTTTTATCGATGGCTCTTAGTCTATGATGTACTTTGTGTTCTCTATGTTATGGCGTCTGTAGTTCTGTACTGTAATAATGTAACCTTTTGTTTTCACTAGTATTATTTATAATAAACAGATTTAATGTGCAAGCGTGACTTTAACTTAAGTCCTGACAATAATTCTGCGCATGTCTGAAATCGGAACTAATCCATGTGCCGCCATCTTCCGTTTTCATCAGGTGATATGAGAGTGTTGTGTTCCGTCTTTTTATTCATTTTCAAAGTTAATACTCGCTATTACCATGCCGAAAGTGATTAAAAATGCTGGCCATGATCATGGACGTATAATTAACAACGGACAGAATTTTATAATATACAGATACTGAGAAAAATTGTACTTAAGTGGATACTTTTCGTGAAAGTTAAGAGAAAAAAGACTACCTCTCAGTGTGTTTACTCACGTATCTGCAAACCATTTAAAGCTGCAAATTGCAGAAGTCGCTCGCCAGAATGGACAAAATATTCTTGGTGTTCCAACTGATTTTCGGGAGGTTTTACAATTATTTTTATTACAATTGTCAATGTCTCCCCAAAGTGATAACGGATTATATATCACATGCTGGCAACGTCTTAACACAAACCGGCGTTGATTTGAAGATGAATCTACCTGAATTGGCTATATCTCTAGGTCCACTAGGTGATGTACCATCAGGTTCCTTCGGGCCAGTAAATGCCATTACGCATAATGTATACGAGTGCTACGTTAATCCGCTTGTCACAGCGAATCGTGTTATAGCTAGCCAACAAAATGAAGCAGATTACGCGCCCTTACCTGATCAGCTAATTCCACCAAACCTAGTAGCTAACAGAAATCTTCTAGAATATTGTCCAATTGACGCACAGAATAACGGCGTCCAACAACGTTTGCAAGGAATCGTCTTTCCGAATGATGATACAATCGAAGGAAGATATAAAGTATCTTTTACCGCTTGCAATCGAGTATACACACACAATAATGGCTAGATTGAAGGACCGTTTTAAAATGAGTGAATTTAAAAGAGTGGAAAATAAAGACGGACTCAATTTGATGGAACGTATTATACCAAAGCTCTCAAGAGCTAATTTAACCTTCGTGGAATCAGAAGGACCAGCAAACCCTATGGTCGTTCCACTATATGATAGGAATGAACATACACCTCCTCCACCTTCAACAAAAAAGAGGAAAATCGGCCAGCTCTCAAGCATGGTTGGCCAATTAAAAGAAATAGCTGATACTACTAATTCCACAGTCGAAGAAAATGAGCTTGAAGTCTTCGATAAACACGTCGGTCTTCAACTGAAATCTTTGCCCTTACTATTGGCATTAGAAGCACAAGAGCACATTAAACTTTACATAAATAGAATTCGACGCCAGTACATTCAAAATTCGTCTGTACAAAACAGAATCACCAGAACACCACAGTCATCGTATGCTACTGGATCACCATACAGGGATTATTAAATGTATCATAATAACACCAGTAACTATAATTTGGAAAACCAAGCAACTGAATGTAATTTATTTTCCCTACACATTCTGAACACGTCGCGGATTATCAGCTTTCCTCAAATATGTTTACATCTGGCCATATAAACAATAATGAAACGCAGAGTAACGTTACAATTACATCATATGACTTAATTTTTGTAGCAGCAATGTTTGTAGTGAACATTTTCAAACAAATGATTTGTACACCACAAAAGGTACGCGTTGTGACTTTTGCCGTTCCACAAAAGGTAATTAATATCTTTAATTGAAGGTTTACGTAATGTTTTCAATACTTATGTCTGATTTAACAACAAATTTTTATTTTATGGAAACCACGGGGCGAGGAGCAGCAAAATGTACAACCTTCTCTATCGGTAAGATATTTGAAGTAAATATAAATTATTAGGTCACATCACATTCAGTAGTAACTTATTTGATTCGTCCTATTTGTTTTTTTTTAATGGTTCGATAAAAATGCAACAGCAGCATTCTTGTTTCGGAGGTGAGAATGAAAGTTTCATTCCAACTTTGTTATTATTTACATATTGAGTTTGTCTCTTGTGGCCAAATGTAACTTAAAAAAATCCTTTTTTTTAGACCTCTCTAAAGGCTGACAAAGGATCAAAATCCTTGATCAATAGTACAGACACTGCATTCTACAAACGTACCTTCGCATATCGTGAGTTAATTTATTATCACCCACTTACTGATAGCTTACTCTTTATGTGGTTAACATGTAATGCTAAAAGGGGTTTTTTTTTTCGTTTTATTTAGACTGCATCCAATATGGCACTAGCGGAAACAGACTTTGAGCAACCTTTGTCGATCTTGTACACTCCTAGGAAAACACGACTGGAAAAAATAATTCTAAAGTAAAATTTGCACATTTTACACAAAAAAATTTAAACCAAACAGTTATGTACGATGAAATCGAACACTTCATACAATATATTTTTACTTTACTTTATTAATTAACAAATAGTCGGTACACGAATAGCGGCCACCGCGTGTGCTCCCTCGCTGCTTTATAACTCCTATCTTTGGTCAATTGAATAAACATTTTATTAATTTATCCTTTAAAGCGAATCCCTACCTCTTTCAAGTTCGAAAATTTTAATTTCTTTAATTAAAAATAAAACTCTAAAAAGTAATTTTTTTATCGATATAGGTTTGTTTAACAGACTTTAATGAAGATCTCGTGGTAGCATATCTTTTCAATATTAATAACAAAAAAAATACATAAAAATATTAAATATAATGCGTAAATTTTGTATAACTTTAAATTACTACTCCCCAAAAGCATACGATTTTACGGCAAAATTTTAATACGTGTATTCCTCATAGTAAGACCTTATTCTAAGTGCTAAAAGACCACAAAAGATTTGGGACGGTAAAAAATATAAAGGACTGGAAGATTTAGGAACAAGTGTAGAAGAAGCTGCTCCGTTAGCTTCGCAGGCCTTGGTTTTTATTTTAGTTGGTGTCAATTAAAGATTTAAATCACCATTAGGCTATTTTTTGAGTGATTCTTTCACAAATGAGCAAAATGCTAATTTGTTAAAACTGTATCATAAAATGTTTCGACTTCAATGTTGATGTAGTGAGTTTGACTTGCGATGGTCATACAACTAACTTTAATGCCTTAGAAATGCTTGGTTGCCACCTATAAATCCTTACTACTTAAAAACTACTTTTAAACATGCAAGTGATGATTCTGAAATTACCTTTATTCTAGATACCTAGCCACGTCATAAAACTGTTGAGAAATCAATTTGAGTCTAAACAGAAATTTATTAACATAGATTATAGTTTAATTCAGTGGAAATTGATTCAAGAGTTAAATAAGTTGCAAGAAACGGAAGGCTTACATTTAGGGAACAAATTAACTAACAAACACATTTACTTCAAAAGCAATTTTATGAAAGTAAAGCTTGCGAGACAGCTTTTTAGTGAAAGCGTTGCAAAAGCTCTGAATGCTTGCAGGTATATTTTAAAACTTAGAGTTTCAAAACTCTGAAGCAACAGAAATACGAGTACCTATTCATAAAAAATATTAATAATTTTTCAACATTTTTAACTCTAAAGGTGTGAACCAATTTGATTATAAACGACCTCTATGCTCAAAAAATAAATTTCAAATAATAAGTTTCTTAGATAAATTGAAAGATTACGCAGAAACTGAAAAACTATTCGAAATTGTCACCTAAATCATAATCAATTTTAAATGTATACATATGTATGTATATAGTCTATTATATATAAATTGTAAAATTGTAATCATATATATCGTTCAGAGGTATATAAATAATATAAGTAGTATATAACTAATAAAAAATAATTTGTACTCGTAAACTCACTAGAAGAAAAATGTTATTAAGTACCCAGAATACATAATTCTCGTACTGTAGAACATTTAGTTTGTTATATAAATTTTGTTATTACGTCACTGGAAGCAACTAACACCTAGGATACAGGCTTGGCCTTGTCTAGGTGTTAGTACCCAGTCTTAATTTTAAGGCAAGATTTGTTATATTTTTAGTGTCAATAAAAAAATATATAAGTTTTTTATATTTTACATTTTGAATATTCAAATAAGATATACCTCTAAAAGAAAAGTAACAAAAGGCGCAAGAACAACTTTTGTTATCACACTTTACAATAAACCAGTCATTACTGCCAAATATAAGACTGGTTTTATGGTAATCCTCATAAATATAGAAAGCTTAAAATATTTAGCGCAAAACTTATCGTTGATGATAAATTGGGGTTTCTTTCTACGTACAAGTTAAGTCAGGATCATCTAGAAATATTTTTTTCTTGCATAAGAATGCAGGGTGGTTTTAATGATAACCCAAACGTGCGTTAGTTTAATGCATGATACAGAAAGCTACTAGCACACCTAGAAATAAAATACTTAACCACTGGAAACGGTGTCCCAATAGAACAAGTCGCAATTTTAAATTGCTCTTCTGCTATCCAAATACATAACACAACTATTCCTTCATACCGTCATGAAGAAGAAGATGATACTAATCTTTCCTTCATGAATCAAATATCATGTGAGGATGATGATCTTGTTAGGCGGTTACATTTAGCAGTTTGATTATCACAGAAACTTGATTATAGGATACCTTGTTAGAATAGTATAACACATTATGCAAAAAAAAGAAAATATAATGCCACGTCTGTACTACCCGATTAACCACTGATATAAGACACTCTTTTCACAGTCTTATAAATTTAAAAACCAGAGGTGGCTAAGTTTCCCCATCACAAGATGTGTATGAAATTTGTTGGCTCTATGAAATAGTGGTAAGAAAAGTAATTAAAGAAAATATAACTAACTATATACAACAATAAGCAACATAGTTATATGCTTGCTAAAATACTAGAAAAATTCGTAGGTAGTGGCAAAGTGTTTTTAGGTTTAGAGTCAAAGCATCTATACGTGGGAACAGAACACAAAATAAATCATATGAATACATTGCGGAAAAGTATCTATCCATTTCACCACATATCAAGAATGGAAGGAATTCACGGAACATATGATAGCAAAAGGCAGTATTACAAAAAATTGCCACAACACAAAGGATTTTAACATACTTTTTTTTATTAGAGTTAACTCCTTAAACGATTTGAGTTATAAGCCCCGGTATGGAAATTTTATGAGTAGTAAAACCAAGTGAAGTAAGAAGTTGAGGCGTTACCGTTTGTCTATAAAGTCGTGACGTGAATGTTTGAGGAACTAACAATAATCATGTGTCTGGCAACACGAAACATCAGTACATGTGTTGTCAATGCTGTCATCGAGTTTGAGTTGCAGAAAAGTTTTCCTTTTATATTATTTATTGTTATTATTAAACTACAATAAATTAAGACAAAACTACGCAGAAAGGTTGAAAAAATTTGTAAAGTAAATAGGAGTGGGACGCGGGAAGTGATTTTCAAAGTTTTCCAGCGATATTTAGCAGAGTACGAACCTGGACGAATTTTGTGTGATTTGGACGATATTTATGGGCGAACAACATCTATGACTGGTATGTAATCGTCTGGTATTTATTGTTTGTTTTTATCTGCCTGAAGTTAAAATTTACTGAATTTTCGGTTTGGAAAGCGAAAAAAGGCATTGTTTACATTGCAGATTTTTAGGTTAGATTGACATTTTAATACATACGTCATAGACATAGGTCAAGTACGACCATAATTTTTGATACATAGAGATGGAACGACTTAGTTCATTCAGTTTTTCTACCAATTCTGAATTCGAATTAATTGCTTTAAAGTTACTATTCCATTCGTTTATGTACATTCCTTTTTACAAGTTATGTTGTTTATTTCTATTTTTACTTCATTTTTCAGAAAAATCGGTGAGTACCGTTAGGCGGATAGTCATCGAAGGTCTTAAAAATGGTGGAAAGTTTGAAACTCCCGAGAAAAACAGGCAAGGCCGGCCAGAGAAAGAAATGGATGATTTTAATATTTGTGCACTGCGGCAAAAAATCCAGTTCTTTTACACAGTGCAAAAAGAGGGGTAATATTTTTTATCTTTAGTTGTATGTTTTTGTTTGTATGTCTATAAAGGCAACATTTAGCGTGAAATTTTAAAAGCAATAGGGTTTACCCACAAGAAATACCAAAATAATAGAAAGACTCTAATCGAACAATCTCATATTGCTGCAAAGCGAGAAAAATGCTTGGCGATCGTAGTTTTTTTTATCGAGATTTGCCACAAGAATTAAGAAAAGATATAATTTATCTCGCTTACCCGCTGGACGCTTACCCTTAAAGAGGAGAACCAGCTTTTAATAGCGGAAAGGAGGGTTCTCCGTAAGATTCTGGGTCCAACCAAAAGAGAGGAAAGTAGCTGGAGGGTCCGAAGTAACCTCGAAATTGAGAATCTCGTGGCCGAGCCTAACATAATAGGAGAAATAAAAGCTCACCGCCTCTGCTGGCTCGGTCACGTAGAACGGATGGGAGAGGATCGCAGCGTGAGGAAAGCATATTTGGGACGGCCGGTTGGTCGGCGTCCGGTCGGCCGTCCTAAATATCGCTGGAAGGACAGAGTAGAGGCTGACCTGTCGGAGATAGGAGCCAGTAATTGGCGAGAAACCGCACAGGATCGAGGAAAGTGGCATGCTCTCGTTTCGGAGGCCAATACCCACTTTGGGTCGTTGAGCCAATGGAGTAAGTAAGTATAATTTATCTCGATGAGAGCTAAATTCAGTCTTCATATAAGGTAAAGCTTGTTCTTATTGTGTATACTTATATACCTATAATTTTTATATAAGAAAATTTACAATCAACAATCATGCTTTGTCACACATTATACGTCCTATCTTGATGTTAATATTATAAACTTGCTTCCGCCCGCGTATCCGCTCGCGTGGAAATTTAGAGTTTCAGTTTATCCCCTATTTCTCCCCCTAGGAGAAGAATTTCCAAAAATCCTTTCTTAGTGTTACCCTACACTCCAAGAAACATACGTGCCAAATTTCTGCTTCTTGCATTCAGTAGTTTCGGCTGTGCGTTGTCTGTCAGTCAGTAACGCAAGAATTTTATATACACAGAAGAGTTTTATATATACAGATGTGAAAGTTTGTTGGTCTATTTGTTATTCCATAAATCAAAATTGCGTGAAATTTGGCATACGGTTCACTGGGAGATGGACTTTAGGCTACTTTTTATTCCATGAGAACATAAAATACTTGGCAATACCGCGAGTGAATTTTTGTTGACAAAAAGACAATAAATAAGGATATAATATAACATTATTTATTTTCCCACCAAGTCACAAAATGTTGGTAATCTTTAAACATCAAAGGTGTCACAAAAGACATATCCAAGGGAAAGCGGTATATAATAGTCCATGCGGGAAGCGAAAAGGGGTTTGTGCCAAATTACCTCCTTATATTCACCGGTAAAAATAAACTCACCAAGTGCGTGAAAAGAAAACTAATACCTAATCTTCACGAGCCTTCGATCATTGCAGTGGATAATGCGTAGGGCGCTCCGGGGCCACTTCGTCGTGACAAACAAGGCTCACCACTAATTCCCGCATAGACGATATAAAACTTTGGCTATTAGAGAACAATATTGATTTTGACCCGAAACTTAGGAAGCCAAATTTACAAAAATAAACCCCATCTATGCTATTGATGAAGTTTTAGGAGAATATGGTCACACAGTGGTTCGGCTTCAGAGACTTAGCCTTCAGGCTTAGTCTTCAGTCTGTTTCAGATGCAGAGTACGAAAGTTTATCCCAGAAAATCATCGTGAAAGTACAGAAAAGACCAGCTTCATTATACGATACTACTTCACGTTAATACAGTGATAGAAATGTGAAAAATAAACTTTGGAAGGAAGTTTATCACAACGTAATCGACAGTGTCATCCAATTATTAAAATTGGATGACACTGTCGAAGGCTGAGAAAAAAAGAAAGGCAAGTTTTTAAAAAGTTTATTTATTAGTTTATTTATTTATTACAAAGAACTCAAACTAAAAAATTCTTATAACGAAAGCTACTTTAGTTTTGTTATTTTTAGGGAGATCCTGTTTTGAGTTAACAGTGAAAATTCTGTTTTTGGCATTAATTAGTTACTATAGTTCTAAGGGTGAGATATTTTTTAAATATTATCATATTGCCAACTCAACGCGCCTGCAGTAGATGTAAAATAATCAGCAAACAAATTTCTTACATCTATAACGTTATTACTAGAACGCGTACGAATTGAAGCAACACCCTACAGCTCTGAAACTTGAGACGATTCATTAAGCTGTTTGCCGTCATGTTGTCTCACAAAGTTGTGTAATATGCAACAAGCTTTAATAATGTGGTCGCAAAAATCTTATTTCACATCATCACATGATCCCAAACATTAGATAAATATTTTTATGAAAGAATACATTTTCCTAATTGCCTTGGTTCCATAGATGGAAAACATATACGAATAGAAAAGCCAGAAAATACTGGTTCAGAAGCCTTCAATAAAAAAAGTATTATTCTTTAATATTATTAGCTATAGCTGATACAGACTATTATATTTTGCTTTATTGCTATAGATGTTGGAGCATATGGATCGATTATGGAGCACTACTCCGTAAAATCGGACACCATTTTTCGGTCGGAATCAATTAATCATGACACTAATCATAAATACCTCTTAATAAAATGTGTCATCAAAACATATTTAGACATTCGGTTTAGATATTTCGGGAAAAAGGTTATCGACAGAATCTCTCTTCGGAACTATTTAAATAAAACAAGTTTTATTCCGTAACCGAGTAAAAAACTATTGTAAATTCGTAAAATTTATAATAATAAAGTGATTTATTGCGGAAATCATGCATTTAATTACAATGGTCATTCCTTATGAATGATGCTACTTATAAATTGATATGACAAGGTTTTCCTATTACCTATACTATTAGTCGATACTACTGATAAAACTAAAAAGTTTCATCCTCTTTGTTTGGCCGTTTCTACTTCTAAACGAAAACAAGATTTCCAAATGTTGTTTCAAGCTCTTCGCAACAGCGCTTTCTCCCATTACACATACTTTTTACAAACAAAAAACAATAATTTTCGACGCGGCTATGATAAAAATGCATTAAAAGAAGTATTTGGTGAAGAATCTACTGTAAAAAGGTGCTGGACCCATGCAAATAAAAATATGGCTAGTAAACAAAAAAAGCAGAAGACTATTACAGGATTTTGATGTCTACACTACTGCTACATCTCCAGATTTGTTCAAGTCTGTATTAGCAGCTTTTCTAATAATATATCGACCAAAGAGACTTCATATCTTACTTCAAAAAAGAGTGGGTACGTCAAAATCCGAATTGGTATCTTGGTTCTTCAAAAGGATCTCCTGGTACAAATAATACTCTTGAATCATTTAACCAGATCTATCAAAGATTCCCATACTCGGCGAGAACGTTTTCCAATATCCAGATTCGTGGTTGTTGTCTTAGATATGGTGAAAGAATGGTCTGGTGGAGTGGAGTCTGGGTCTAATTCTATTATTCAAAGTGGTACAGCTAAAAGATATTATTGAGATTCTTGAGACACGGTGGCAATCTATAGACATTAGAAAAAGGGCAGCAAATGTAGAAATTTTCAACGGTCCTGGCATAAAAACTGCACCTGAGGCCAGTATAGATAAAAATATGCAGGTGGTGACAAAGGACCGTACATCGTTCCCATAGGTCTGAAAACAGCCCGGATTCAGGATTTTCCATAAATAAAATGCAATTTGGCAAATTTTAACTTCGTTGCTAAGTGGCCAAATGCCCTAACAAGGAGTTAAGAATGACGGTAGAAACAGGATTTCAGTAGAATTCATATATCCCCAGGATGCTAACAATGTTGTTAGCTTCGAATTATACACAAACAATTCCGACATATAACAATACCAGAATATGGGTCGTTCACGATGTCCCAACGGATTGCTCAATGGACGAGTTTGTGTTGCACACTGATATCCCACTAGGATATGGACATATACTTAAGACCAGGAGATTCAATAAGAAGGTTCGGCATCAGGATGGTTCTAGTGAATGGTGTCCATCCACAACAGTTGTTTTAACTTTTTATGATCCAGCTTAACCAAAACACATATATTGCTTATTATTCTTCTCTCCTCGTCGATCCTTGCCTTCTTCCAAATATACAATGTTTTTCCTGCAGTCGTTTTGGTCACGTGAAAGAAAAATGTAGATGTAAGCCACGTTGTTTTAAATGTGGCTAGATGCACACAGGCAATTCCACGCCAGACAGTGCCTACTACTGCCTTTGTACTGGACATCATTTTGCTACTGATAAAAGCTGTCCAGAATATAACAGACAGAAATGTATTAAAAAAAAAGATGTCTGAAGACAACTTTTCTTATTCAGAACCAGCTCCTTCCTCCTTGCGCTCGCTCGTTTGCTGATGTTACTCGTACAATGTTCACCCCTTCTCAAACCTTTTTACACCTCATCTTACTTACAGACCCTCTTATGACTGGACTCCCCCTATTTCTCCCAGGAATCGCCAATCAATGATTGAAGACGAATTTATAGCGAATTATAGCGTGAGCCAGGACTTCTTTGAGGAAGTTTATGGAAACATTAAACCTTTTTTACCAACTCCGAAGAGAAGTGATATATAGCCAAGTATAAGGTTGATCTTTGTATATAAAGTACGAACAACAAAGCCAACATTGTAGTTCCTTTAATGAAAACAAAAGCATTTCATACAGTACGTACCCTGGTTTGTAAGTGTTTACTTTAATATTGTATATGATTTAGAATTAGTAAAGAACGCCCTAGTCGCGCATTTGTCGTAAAAACAATCTTAACCATTCAATGTGTTTCACTCCTCTCGATTCTGTGTAAGTTAGGTATAGATATTAAATAAAATCTAAAAGCTCATAATTTACATATGTATGACTATAACATTGGTATAGTTGTTAGCCAAATCAACCCAAAATATCTACTTTTTAATATTTACATGTTGTTCATGCAATTTTATTTGCGGGTTTTAGTAACTTTGTTGTACCGCTTTTTATATTTTAGATTGTGTTAGCTTATGATCGGAATGCCAATTTTGGACAAAAGATATCAATGAAGATGAAGTTTATATAATATTACTTGCAGGTTCCAAACAAAAATGAAAGGTAGACAAATGTACGAGTCTCGTTTTCTTTTAACAGCTCGTTCTCCCATCGATGGAAATGCCACATATATTCAGGGACAGTGTAAAGCTTAAATGAAGAAAATGTATGTAGTGAATATAAAATTAAACAGTGATGGCTCAATTGAACAAACCCACTGTGAATGTGCAGCTGGAAGTGGGGTGGAGGCACATTGTAAGCATATTATGGTATTATTGCATAGCATTGAAGATATGGTACGCACTAAAATCATAATTTTACACCAAGTATGTTAACTCACCCCTTTGGATGTTTCCTGGGTAAAAAAAAGTATAAAAGAAATTCATGGATTTTAAACGGCCACGTAAAGTATTTTTCCAATCACCAATACAAGCACAGCAAATGCCTATTAAAAGGAAATGGATGGTTAATTATTCTCCTCTTCAAGAACATATTATAGACAATTATTGAGATTATGTCACAAATCTAGCCGTCTCATATGGTAATAGAACAATGCCTATATTGCAAATCGTGAAACCTTATGCTATAAAATGGGATCACAACTATTTAAAAGAAAGCGTTAAGGATCAGTTTTAAAAACAACTTGTTTTAATTAATATCACTAAACAGAAAATAATGGATGTTGCAAGAAATACCAAGGAACAAGTTATCCACAGCAACTAGTTAACTCAAGAACATTTGGTTCAAAAGATGTTGTATCCAAAGCCTGCAAAATATGCAAGAACCTATAGCAATTAAAAAGTACTGTGAGTGTTATGATTTCGAAGTACAACCTTGGGGATTTTTTATAGCAGAAACTCATCCAATCTTAGGTGATTCTCCTGATGGACTTTTAGGTGAAGAGACAATTATAGAAGTAAAGTGTCCATATGTTTTAAGACACTGTCCTATAAATGTTATGACAGTGCCCTATCTAGATCAAACTGGCAGTGAATACTCACTTAAACAAGGTCATCCCTATTACTGCTAAATTCAAGGCCAACTGTTTTGTGCAAATAAGAAATACTGTAATTTAATAACAAACACATTTATTGATATAAAAGTTGTATATGTATACAGGGATGAACAATTTATAAACAATATGGTATCAGTATTGAGCACTGTTCACAAAAGTCAATTTTAAAAAGCAATGTTAGAAAAGGCGTTTTATAAAAATTATGGTAAATTAAATCTTTGAAATGTTATACATTTTAAATAAAACAATGTTTAAAACAGACAAAAATATCTTAGACGCTAAGGGAATACATGAGTGATGCGACTAATTTTTTAAAATTTTGTATGTTTTTATGAGTCCTATTAATCGTTCTATATGGACCCTCTAACTTGCTAATTTACGATCCTGTAACACTGTTAAATCAGGAATTTGTGATTTGCCTTTTAAAAAAGAAGGTATATTAACAGTAATATCTCTTCCAGCAAAAAGATATTGTACATTAAAACCTCTATCGGCTAATATACTGTCACCTAGTTTACATTTATGTGTTAAATCACTGCGCACTATTTGTCGATCACTGATTGAACCACCATAAGCATCTCAACAATAAGAGAGTAAACCACCTGGAGTTGCCCCAGATAATACTTTTAATGTGTTAGCATGCTTATAACTACTCCATGATGCTTGTCGAGAGAGAAGGGTTTTGGGGCTTTTGCACTTTTATTTCAGTACCATCTAATATTACTAGTGAATTCAAATTATTATACTTTCTAAAACTCAGGAGTAAAATACTGCAACAGATCTTTATCAGGCCAAATATTTGACTTTTACCATAACTGGTGAACAAAATTTATAAATATTATAAATATATTAGAAACTCTAGTTGGAGATATACTAAAGAATCTACTGAGTTCAAAATTACACCTGTCTTGCCTAATTTTAATCGTGGTCAGAAAAAAATTATCTACTATGCTTAAATTTATGACATTACTACCATAATACTGTATTTTATGAGCCATTGGACTCAAAGTTGAAAAAACAAAATATAACTTTTTATTACTTTCAAAACTTGTATAGAACCCAATAGCATTATCATCATACATAAATCTTTTTATGCTTCCATAGACATGTCAAAGTTGACTTAAGTGCTTTGTTCATTTACAGGATTTATAAATATACTTTGAGAAATAAGATTATTTTCCTTATATAAGATATAATATAGCAGGTTGAGGTCGGTATTTCTGTATCAATAGGCATAAAAAGCTTTTCCGGTTTCTATTTTCAAGACTAGTTTCTCGTTAGTTAGGTTTTGGATTTTCCGATTGTTGTATCTATTGTTACCTTTGCCTGGTATAAAAATAAAAAAAAGTTATGAAGAATGGCCTGCATTCCTAGGCTTATTTCATTATTAATTAATGACAACTCATCATTACGCATTGTTCAAAAGCTTCATTATTTGAAAATAAGTGTGACTGGAGGTGTAGAAAAGTTGTTGAAATCTATATAATTACTGAAAGAAACTATGAATTAGCTTGGAATATATTGAAAAATCGTTATGACAACAAGCGACTTATAGTCACTTCCATTCTCAAACGGTTATTCAACCAAAAAAGGTCAAGTATGCAATCTGCAAGCTTTATTAAAATGATTCATGATACAACAACTGAGTGTTTATATATTTTGTAGAACTTGGGACTTGATATTGAATCTTGGAATCCGTTAAAAATCTATGTTCTTGAAGACTCAAACACACATAAGGAATGGGAGTAGTATGTCACAAAAGAAGGTGAAGTGCCAAAGTTGAATTTCTTAATGAATTTCCTACAATCTAAATTCCGTACACTTGAATTGACTATTACACCGTCCACATCGAAGGAGAAACCATAGAAATAAGAGAAAATACATACCACATATTCACAATGGAAAGAATTCGTCCATTCTGCAATGAACATCATGCACTATACCATTGCAAGAATTTTGGAAAATTAGAACCTGCACAGCGATCAGACTTTGTGAAAACCAAATTTATTTGCTACAACTGCCTGGTTCCTGGTCACTCACTAAAAAGTTGTAGACAAACTAGTTCATGCCAAATTTGTCGCGAACGTCACCATACTCCTCTTCACATAACTAGACCTGCCAAAGAAAAGTTTACAAGTATTACAGAAGTATCACATTTGCATGTGCAAAACAAAGAAGGTATTCAGGTGAACACCATAACACAACCATTCTCTTCTATAAAGGGAATAACCTTGTTGGCAACAGCCATAGTCATATCAAGAAGCGAACACGGTGACACCACGGTCTTGAGAGCACTCATCGATTCTGGATCACAAGGCTGTTTTATCACAGAGAGAGCGGCACAAACACTGAGACTAAAGAGATACTATACGCAAGCATATCTTAGGAGTTGGATCTACACAAATTAAGCTAAATCAAGTAGTTCAAGTTTTTATATATGACATCTCACGGGGCTTCCACAAGATGCAATTTTACGACCAATTTGACCAGATTGGCAATTGAATTTTGTAGGGTGGATGGATGCTCCGATTGGTCAATTTGATTGGCAACCAAATTGTATCGTGTGGAAAGCCTTTAAGAAACATTTAATTTGACTAGCGACTATGACGTTTGCCAAGGAATTCTGTCTTTAATACAAGTATAGGAAAAAATCTGGAAACCATACATTTTTAATTAAATTATAAAATATAGTCTTTATTCATAGACAGTATTTTGCCAAACTTTGATCTACAATGCGATACTAGTCATTCTTTTTTCAGTCACAACTTATAAATTTGGATTAAATTTGATATTTACATAACATTTGAACCTTAATTGTACCAAATTGTATACTCCTGCGTCCGAGTAATTTTTGTAAAGGGTGCAAAGTTTTCGCTTGACGTATTAATATAAAGAATTAAATTAGTTTTGTTACAGAAAAACAATGAAATACTACATCACCATCAAGTTTGGAAGGAGTTAATGTGTTAGCCGAAGGTTCTATTTTTAACACCCCTCGAAAAGCGGTTTTGAAAACAAGAGTTAGAAAAATCTCTTTAGAGAAACGACGACTACAGCTAAAATATTACAATTTAACGAAGATAGATAAAAGACGTACAGAAAAAGTACACAATTTGAGTCAATTGTGTCCGAGCTCAAAAAGAAAAAATATTTTACCATTGCTGATCATTGGATTAGAGAACTAGATCTTAAGGCTGAAGTCGTCAAGTTTGCTAATAGACTAGCACAGAAAAGCAAGATCAAAACCTTTCGCCCTAAATATACACCGGCATTAAGGAAATCTTGTTCGTGCCTACCCCGCAAGGGACCTGGCGTGAAGTTATGTATGTATGTATGTATGTATTAAGGAAATCTGCAGTGACATTTCACTACTATTCCTTAGCAGCTTATAAATATGTTAGAAACATATTTAGTGGATGTTTACCACATCCTCGGGTCGTAGGAAAATGGCATGAGAATAGTGCTGGTGATCCTGGCTTTAATAAAGATGCTTTAAACAATTTTAGAAAAAAAGAATAAAGTTAGTGGGAATAGGATAATATGCACGTTAGTTGCTGACGAGATGGCTCTTCTTCACCAAACTACCTGGACTGGAAAGAAATCTGTAGGCATTGTAGATTTTGGAGCGGGTCCTGCTAAATCATGTGATATAGTGAATCAAGCTTATATCTTTAAGTTAGTATGTTTTGTTTGTGTATAACGCGTCTGTTGAACGTTCCCAAAAGGCTGGCGGCGTTACCACGTTGTATGGCAAATGCCTAGTCTTTGCGCAAAATAGACGCCAGCCTTCTGGTCGCGTGTGACGTCTACCAGACGTTTGGCAACGTCTCGGTAGACCTTTAGGGCACTAGGACCCCACGGACCCAAAGTTTCCACCCCAAATGCCGCAAATATGTAACCATTTCCGATAGTGGCATATTTGCGACGCTTGAGGGCCTCCTGTTCGGCTGCAGCAGAACCGGCGGTGGTGCACGTACCTGAAAGATGGGACGCCGCCAGAGTGTCAACGCAAGTAGCATCCCACACTAAGGGGCGGCCCATCTTCCAGGGAATCAGCGTCATCCCATCCGGTCTCTTGCCATCGTCATAAGCCGTTTGGTTCCAAAATGGAAGGTACCCCGGCGGTGACGAGAGCCCGGCGGATGATATCGTTGAGTGCCGCGTGTCGGGAAGTTCTACCGGCACTTCTGCTGCAGGAAAGTCCGTGGTGCCCCAAACGTCCAACCCTGTCCCCGCAATGACAGAGGTGTGGGACCACACAGGCTGCTCCCAGGCGAATGCTGGCACAGATTCTGAAGGTCGCGTCATCCAAAAGTGTGCCAAGATTCGCCGAGGGCAATGCCTGTAGCCAAAGACCTGACTCCCAACGTGAGACAGCTAAGAGGCGAGCGCGCTCAGCCTCTCCGTTACAAGAAGAAAACAATTTCTGGTACGTTATAAGGCTCAGCGGCTCGTCCCAAAGCTTCTGGCGCTTTGTGTTTACGGGTAAATTTTGATTCGGGCAGGCAAGAGACCACGCATTTTTGGCCTCTGCCAAACACGGGACCTCAAAATCACGAAGTGATGGATTTAATAAATTACCGATGAGGTCCATGGTGCTATACACTGAGGCCAAGAAGACGGGTAGCGCTACGTCGGAAATTTTGCGTATTCCCAGACCGCCATGCCTTAACGGCAGGGCGGCTTGGGTCCACGAGCGATCATCGAAAGGAATGTTGAACAATGATGAGAGTGATTGTCTCATAATATTGTCTAAATTAGTTAGTATATGTGAATGTTGCCATAGGGGGCAGCATCGGAGCACGTACGTAAAATTTGGAACAAACAAGCAATGTCTAATTATGAAATATGCGCAATGTATACAAATATTTTTTAAATTAGCAATTTTGGAAAGAAAATTTTGAATTTTGGAATCCATGAAAGATGTGAAGGAGTCATCAAAAATGGGGCAACATAGGAGGGTTAGATTACTTTCATTGACAATTTTAAAATTTAGACCCAAACTTTGAAAATCGGATATAATGCTATCAGTATTGTTTAGCTTATTAGAGAGATAAATTTCGCATTTAGACAAATTAAGAGTTAGGCCAATTTTACCGAATTCTTCAATAAGGAACTGAATGTCAGTTTTTATTGTTTGAATGTCCCCGCCTAGGGTACCATCGTCTAAATACCATGCATTAAATTTTGAATTTAGTTTTTTAA
Organism: Dendrolimus punctatus; assembly: GCA_012273795.1. NCBI lineage: Eukaryota > Metazoa > Arthropoda > Insecta > Lepidoptera > Lasiocampidae > Dendrolimus > Dendrolimus punctatus. The sequence goes on along the minus strand of CM022546.1, from coordinate 4,183,478 downwards.
TGATTCGATGAATTGCAAGGGATAAAAGGGCCGGCCCGAGAGGGTCACCCTGCTGACAACCTGTTGCCGAAATTATTTGTCTGCCTTGGTATATTAATTTTGTGGCCTTGTTATAGCACTGAGAAGTAAAATTGTAAATTTGTGGAAAATTTTCATAAACTTGTGTTAGCAGCTCCCTAAAGAGAGCAGCAGCGCATTCGTAGCACCTTTGGTGTTGCAAATGTCCATAGGCGATGGTAACTGCTGTCCATCAAGTGGGCCGTCTGCCTGTCTGCTGATCTTCTGCAATAAAAAAAAAAAAAAAAAAAGCAGGGTGTCCCAATCTACCGAGTTGAAGGCATTTTTTACATCCACCTTAAGCACGGCCTCACAGCAATCACTCGTGATGAAAGTGCGTAATGCGTGGACCGCCGCTTCGCAGCCACCTTTGGATCTGAAGCCCAGTTGGGTAGGGGCAAAATATGTGGAACATGAGTCTATTATTTGTCGGCAACAGATTTTAGCTGCGAGGCGACGGTACACTGTACCAATCGCTATAGGGCGGATACCGCCATCCTTTTTCACGAGAGCAAATAGATTAGCACCGAATAACGTTGGCACGACTTCGCTTGTCACAGAGCCCGAGAGCATTAAATTCATCTAGTCTGTTAAATCCTTCAAAAGCGTCTCACCTGCGACTCCGGTAGACCCACCCAGCAGATCCTTAAGATGTTGCGGAGTGAGGCCATCCAGGCCGCCAGCTGAGCCGCCTGTAAAAGATATAACAGACTGGAGAACAGCTCTCGGCTCGGTGACTAAGTTTTCAACTTGTGATTTTTTGCTTGGGACAGTGCTTGAGGGTGGATGTTTGTCGATCAGAGCGTCTAGTGTAGTCTCATTGTTGGGAGCAACGGTGTCACTGGAAAACAAAATTTGTGCTGCTCCTTTAATGTCTCCGTCCGAGATTTTGGACTCAACGACCCGACGAAGCTGACTTGATGAACTTTTGCAGTCTCGTGTATTATTATAATTTCGTTGAGCTGTGGGTTCAGGAACACTTATGCACCTTTTTTTATTTTAGAAGTGAGGTTTCCGGATTTATGATCTATTTGGAAAATTTTATATGGTAGTATTAAAAGCTCCTTCCAGGCCTGTAGATTATTGTATGAAATGACATTTCTTATTAATTTTGAAAAAAATTGACATGCTGAAATACGAGCACCGCGGGGAATTCTTTTAATTAAGGGGACTGAATTTTTGAGGTTACCGAGAGATTGACAAAGAGAAAGGGGAGTTGTTAAATTTGAACTGAGATCTGGTTGTATGGCAGGCAACGAGTTGGGGAGGTTTGCCTCTTTATGTGCTTTTCCCAGATGTATTTTTAAGCCTCTCTGAACTTTAAAGTAACGTGAATCGGGACATTTATGACATTGAAATAGGTTCTCCAGCGTTACCGTGGCAGGCTGTGACTGGAACATAAAGAGTACAGAATAAATAAATTACAATTTAAATTAAATCTTACGAAAACAATTTGAACAATAGAAAAATAACAATAAAATATAAAATAAAACGGAACCCTAAATTATGACTATTTAAAAACTATACTTATGTACGAATATATATGACTATGTATGAAATATGTATATTATAAATAATCATCAAATGATATAACAGCACTTCAGTTTTAAACCAATCAATTTAAGTTTTTGCTCATATTCACTAATTTATGTATAAACTGCCGTGCGTGGCATTATTCCTTCGTCGTTGTATTATGGCACTCCATGGAAGCTGCTGTTGGGTATGTACGTTGTATGATTTAGTCCTGGGTAACGTTAAACTGGGCGGAAGGGAGTAAGGCAAAATAACCACGGTATCAAGTATGCTCTATACCCTTCTCTTCGTACTGCTATGTACGAAAGATTGAATTATGTTATTTTCTATGTAGATGCTGGTTCAGGATTTTAATAAAACTACATTTTATTAAGACATAAGAATGAATATTATTTATGACAAATATACACATTAGAATTTTAAACGAAGTTCGAATATAGAGCATATCTAAGAAGTATTTCTTAGAAAGGAGTTGTAACATTCCTCCCCACCTACATCTCCTCAATCAAGCGACGGGGTGGTCGTGTTTGCCGATTGTGGCGACAGTGCTGTACCGCTACTGCCGCAGGCCTTTCAATATTCGGCAATGTTGTTGATGAAGGCACTGGTGGTAAGGATTGCGGAGGGAGAGTAGATGTGGCACAAGGGGTAGACATGGTACAAGCTGGTGACGGAATATACGATGTTGGTGCTGACGGGGTTTTGGTAGTAGGCATATCAAGCTCTGTTTCTATGATAGGTTCTGGTGGTATTCTAGGCCTGATATGATCAGCATGTCTTCGCTTTTCATCTCCCCTAGGAGTAGAGACGAGGTAAGAATATCTGTGCTTCCGAGATATTATGGTTGCAGGCTGCCACTTTTTCTCATCTCCTGTTTTTATGAAAACATTGTCACCAGGATGATAGTTTGGTGACGTGATTCTCACATTCTCTTTACCTGCTGATATTGTAGGTGTTTCTTTTTATTAGGGCGAATGTTGGAAAGAAGGCAATTCAATTGTCGGCCAAACATCATTTCCGCTGGAGATTTTCCAGTGGTAGTATGTGGCGTGTTCCTGTAGGAAAATAAGAATTCCAACAAACGTCGTTCCAGGTTGCCACCCTCATTGTTAGACATTCGAGACTTAAAGGTTCTCACCAAGCGTTCTGCAAGGCCATTCGTGCGTGGATGATATGGGCTGGAAGTCACATGTAATATTCCCTGTTTCGTGCAATATTCTTTAAACTCAAAAGATCTGAATTGAGGTCCGTTGTCTGAAACAAGCATTCGTGGGAGGCCAAATGTACAGAATATTTCGTCGAGAGTATAACAAAGTGCTCTTGTGGTGATGTTTTTCATCGGTCGGATTTCCACCCATTTTGACAAAGCGTCACACAAAACAAGCCAATAGGTACCTTCAAATGGTCCTGCGAAATCTATATGTATCCTTTCCCATACTTCTTCTGGTATTGACCAGGAAAATACTGGTAGTTCAGGGTTACTGGGTCGATTTTCTTGGCATCTATTACATCTTTTGACAAATATGTCTATGTCTTCGTCAAGGGAGGGCCACCAAACATAATATCGAGACAGTGCTTTCATAGCAGAAATACCTGGGTGTCCGCGGTGGAGGTAGGCAAGAACGTCTGGGCGAAGCACTTTAGGTATAACTATGCGACCTTGCCACATGAGGATTTTATTTTCAATGGAGAGTTCCGATCGTTTTCTGTAGAACTGTTTCATTTCTGTATTGTAATCTAATTGCCGCCAACCAGTCTTCAAACTACGACAGACATCCGTAAGAATAGGGTCGTTAGATGTTGCTTTAGCTAATATCTCTTCTGATAGGTGCAGGTCTGCCATGCTGGTTCCCAAAAGACGCAGTTGTATTCTATGTACAATACTTTCAGTCTCTGATGGTTCAGTCTCAGGGTTGGGTAATCTGGAGAGGCAGTCAGCTATGGTATTATTTTCACCCTTTCTGTAACATACGTCATACTGATAGCTTCCTATTACTAAAGCCCATCTTACTAGTCTATTATTAACTAGTTTTGGTAAGTTGCGTTGAGCTCCCAGGATATGGATAAGTGGTTTGTGATCTGTGACTAGGGTGAATTTGGTTCCCCTTAAATATTGATCAAATTTTTTAATTCCAAATATGATCGCTAAAGCCTCACGATCGATGACGGAGTATTTCATTTCGGCAGGGTGTAATTTTCTGGAAGCAAATGCGATAGGTTGTTCCACATTTTTATCTTTATGAAATAAGACCGCACCTAATCCTTTTTCAGATGCATCACATGCTAGGAAGAGAGGGCGTTTTTCGTCAAATGCAATTAATGGCTGTGAAGACACAATGCATTCTTTCGTAGCTTTGAAAATAGCATTCTCGTGATCAGTCCATCGCCATTTATGTTTCCCACTCGTCAGGTCATGAAGATTAGCGCAAATTCCATGAAGATGGGGAATGAAACGTTCGTAAAAATTGATTAACCCTAAAAAAGATCGAAGTTCTTTTGTGTTAGTCGGTGGTGTAGCTTTGATAATGGCGTTAATTTTAGTTTGTGTTGGTCGCACTCCATGTTGGTCTATTGTATGACCCAGATATTCGATCTGTTTCTGTAAGAAGTTGCATTTTTTTAAATTTACTTTGAGACCTGCTTTTTGTAGGTGTTCGAATACCATAGATAGTGTCTGCAGGTGCTCAGTTAAGTTGGTTCCCGTTACCGCAATGTCGTCAAAATATATGGCTACATTAGGAATATTCCCAAGTAGTTGGTCGAGGAAATGTTGGAAGATCGATGGTGCCGTCGATATACCGAAAGGCATTCTATTATATTGATAGTACCCTTTATGTGTCGACAATGTCAAATATCTTTTTGACTCAGGAGCTATTTCAAATTGTAAATATGCGTCCTTAAGATCGATTTTTGAAAATATCTTACCGTTTGCTAGTTTTTGGCGTAAATGATCGAATACTGGAACTGGATGTAAATGTTTAATCAGGACTGGATTAAGGGTCGTGCTGAAGTCACCACAGATTCTGACTTCCCCTGTAGGTTTTAAGATGTTGACTGTAGGTGTGGCCCATTCGACGGGAGTGATATTGGGATCTATCTTTTCTATTATGCCTTCGGTGAGTAAGCGTTCTAGTTCCCGTTCTATGTTTTTCCTCATACTGAATTTAATAGGGCGTGGTGGAAGGTGAACAGGCTCAGCTCCTGCTTTAACATGGATGTTAACATAGTAATTTTTAACTTTGCCTAATTTTCCGTCGAAAATTTGCGAATGTGTGTCCAGTACTTGTTTAAGGGTCAAGGAGGTTGAAGTTTTGATCGAATATACCGGTTTTGGGAATTCCATTCCAAACATCTCGCTCCACTGTAGTCCAAAAAGCATTGGATTTGCATTTTTCATAACAATAACAGGTAATATTCTCTCTTTCTCGTTAACTTCGACTGTTACGTCTGTAATGCCTTTCGTGTGTAGTCTATTATTGCCATAGGCTTTGAGTTTCGGTGCCGTATGTAGTGTCGGAGATCCTATTTTCTTCCACAAGTGGGAGCTGATGATGGAATAATTGGAGCCGGGATCCCAGTCCATCGTACAAGTTACTCCATTTATGCGTATGTCAATTTGTTTGCAGTCCTTATTTTTTGTTCCGTTAATATTATAAACAACGTCTTCGTCGCTGTCATAATTGCTATTATCGTCCGAAAAATCTGAAGATGTAGCTGATTTACGGGGTTCCCTTACTTTTTGAATAAATTTCCTACCTTTGTTCGGAGAGAGGTATGCCCGTCCTGACTTGATGCAACAGCTTTCGAAATGTCCTTGTGTTTTGCATTCTTGGCATATGTGAATGTTGGCTGGACATTCTGAAACGTTGTGGCGGTCCTTCCCGCATCGTAAACAATTTTTTGAGTTTAATCTACGTGGTGTGTTCTGTTGAGATACTGTCCTGTTTGTCTTATTTCTTTTTATCCTGTTGATACTTGTGCTTGGTATGTCATGTTCCGCTTGTTCTCGCGATTGAGCAATTGTAAAAATTTCCACAAAGGTCACTTCTCTTGTTTTTCCATCTACAGTTTGTAGTAAATCAGGCCATTTTTGTTTCAGGTCTGTTTCTAGGTCTTGGTGATTCAAACCTGTAGCGAAACGGTCACGTAATTGTCGTTCCAGTAGTTCTTCCGTATATCCGCAATTTCTACTCAGACTTTTTAGTCTATTCGCGTAGTGTTCCATCGTTTCGTTTTTCTCTCGAATACAATTCCAGAATTCAGTTAATGCCCGGTATCTTGTCTTTTTGATACGGTATAGGTCCAGAAGTTTGCAATAAATTTCTATGTACGTGCTTGTGTCAAAATTTGGTGTCAGAGCTATCTTCAGCTCGTGGAAGATCTCGGGCGTCAATAGATTTAGAAGAAGATCTTTCTGTAAATCATTGTCGTTTATATTAAGAATTTTGCATTTCGTTTCGAAAAATTCTAAAAAATCATCGATTCTATATGTATCAGGATTATACCTATCCATATTGAAGTTCTTTATGATGATCATCTTGTCCGTTGCATGTGTAGTAGGAGAGTCGCTCGTCACGCTCTTTATTGGTGTTGTTGCTGGGCTTGAGGAAATAGTCGGCACTAATAATTTTAATATTTGTAACATTTGCTCTTGTTGCGTTTGTTGTGTACTTAAAAATTGAGCAAACTGTTCGTCATTCATGATTATTTCTTTTATCTCGTCGCCAATTTAATAAAACTACATTTTATTAAGACATAAGAATGAATATTATTTATGACAAATATACACATTAGAATTTTAAACGAAGTTCGAATATAGAGCATATCTAAGAAGTATTTCTTAGAAAGGAGTTGTAACAAGGATGTACGGTATGGTGATTTTTTTTATATTTGATTCATGATAATATAAAAACTGGTTACAGCCCTCTTCCGGACACCCCTAAATTATTATAATTTATAATTATACTTACGTTATATAATAAAACATAATTTTATATATAATTTTTTGGGGGCCTATTAAACTATGTTTACATAGTAGCCGGAGAGTTTCGATGGTTCTAACATCTTGCCAGACGTATGACTTGTACAGTGAGCAATAGTTGGGAGAGCAAGGAGCGTATACAGTAGCGAATGCCAGTGAAACAGAGCGCTTGGTCACTTCACTGCGCACCAGCAATGTTGCCTACATAGTGGATTTTCCACTAAAACTGGTGGTTAAGTGGTGGCTTCTATTTAGTGGCGAAATATTTATTTTAGTAGCTGGTGGAATTTTTTAGTGGTTTATTAAAATTTAGTTTCAATTACTAAAACGGGATGACTCAGCTATATTGGCTGCACGTTTCAATACATACCCATTTTTTCTACTTTCTTTAATTTTTAAAAGCATTTACTTTTACCTTGTAAGCACTATAGAATTTTAATTGAAGTAAACAGAGTCAATAAAATGTTCGAGTCAAAAGATACCGAACACTCGAAATTAGGTGAAGAGTTGACCAACCTGATAGATATGCTTGTTAGCAAAGTTATGTCACCTTCGAATAAGATAGATATTTTAACTCAAAATATCCGTGATTTCTTGGATCAAAAATGTTATCTTGGATTCATATTTCAAAAACAAATCCTTGAAATGAGAGAAAGATGATTGCCTAGGGAACATGATGAAATGATGCGTCATCGCTACATAACATTTAAAGTAAGTCTGATTGAAGAAATAAAAAATGGACTACCAGAACATTTGACATTAATGAAAAAAGTTGCCCGAATAAGTGTTGAACAAGCACTTAATCACAATAAAGAACCGCTAGTTGACATTATAGCTCTGTTCAATAGAAATTCAGACCTAAAATGATACATATAAATTTCAGAAAATGTCATTCGTTTATTTTAATGAGGCCAACAAAGTTATATCAAGTATAAATAGGAATCGTCTTGCCTAGGGCATGAAGAAGCAGACACCAAGATAGTGTACCATACGTGTAAAATTAACCATGAAGCAAACATTGTGATTCGAACTGTAAACTAAAATAAACGCCAAATTAGGAGAATCTATATGCAGGAGCTTACCTGGACTACATGCTTTCACAAGATTTGTTTACAATCTTGCAGAAAAGAAAAGCAAACTTACTCGTGCCTTAAGGTCAAGTCAGCTCCATTAAGTTGAACCAAAAAATTGACACGATGGCAATTGGCATAATTATTTTGGGAGTGCTGGTGATAGCCGCCATCTTGTACGCCCTGAAAGGGTATTGTCACCACCGAGCCAGGAGTTGGGTTTGATGGCAGGTAGCGACGGTGAACTTGCCGGTGTTGAGGGTATAGATCATGCAGCAGCATCCGGCTCCCATCGCGCCCGGAACAATTAACACTGGTTACGTGTAACAACGCGGTGAAGAGCGCAATGTAGTGTTAACATTGACAGAGAAACCATGGTAGCGAGGTAATGTGCCGATGTCCGATCAGGAATGTTCATGCGTTATCGTAATATCCAACTCTGACGCACCGCCAGGTCCCGCCCGTAGCAGAGTCCAGGAGCTCGAGGGGTCAGTCGTTGCTACAGTCATAAGACGTAAGGCTGCACGCATTGGCTCCCAAAGCATGCGCTAGGGAAGCTCTTATGTAAAGCAAAACGGCGCCACACTATCGTTAATGTCACTATAGTTCAAATTGTATAACTAACTAATGTATAACTTTATAAGTAAGGCCTATTTAGACAGCTATTCATTTTGACGTTCTTTATAATTATACTCCCTTATTTTGTATTCGATGACAGTGGACATTTGTAGTATGACAGTTTAAAAAGTAAAAAACAGGGCATAACCTATTCCTCCTGCGACGTCCATTTGCAAATTAACTTCATTCGTTTTTTATTTCAAACACGGCGTCCCATAAGTTATTTTCCCATTAAATGAATTAATTCAAGAATATTGTTTAAAAACTCATTTACTACGAGAAAAACATCAACAGAAGTAAAAAAAGAACGATTATATAAAAAACTTCGAAAACTCGACAAGACAGTTGGCAGATTATCCACTTGTAACGGTTGTGGCGGCATTATGTGCACAGCACTAGTTGCGCGTCACATCACTAATACAAAAAGAAAACATTTCTGTCATATTATGACAGATATAAAAAAGCACTTCCTTCCCGGCAAAAAAAAACCACCGAATCATCCATACTAATATTGTACTTTAATGTGTTCATACATAACGCTCTACTTGTGGAATTAAAGCGCCTACTATCCATGTGTTCTGGATTTTCATTTATCCACTGCCAACCCGGAGGTGTCTAATACCTCCACACGGTCACTCACATTCGCACGAACATGCAAACCCACAACTGTAGGACGACATTTGCAAATGATTATGCAAAATTTTCGCTGCATTCGCTGCATTTCGACATACTCATAGTTCGTGACGACTACTGTGTAGCGTACCTTAATCATGGATTGGAACAACACCAAGGTAATGGAGTTCATTGAACTCCTGCAAAATGAAGCGACCATATGGGATCCTGAAAAGAATTCCCATAAAAACAGAATGGCCGTTAATGACCCCTGGGAAAGAATTAAAAAATTCATTTTCTCTACAGTGTTCTGTTGACGAATTAAAAAGAAGAGAAACTCTCTAATGGCCGCATATAGAGAGCACTTCAAAATCTTAAAGATTCTTACACCACTGGTTCAAGTACAGATGACGTGCACCAGCCAACATGGTTTGCATTTGAGGCAATGCACAGTTTCTTGGGGCCAGTGTACAAATACAACAACACCAGAAATACTGAGGTAAGCACAAAATAAAACAGTTATTTAAGTTGTTGTTATGTGTGGTAACCCTACGGTTTTCCACTCGTATGAGGCAACCATGTTGTTTCTCACACAACAAATTCAAAGAAAACACCTCATGCAAGCCACCTGTGGGTGACTCATGCATACGCGTGGGAAAGTGATGAGTGGAGAGATTCCTCGGAGCCACCCTGCGGGCCGATGGACGAAACAGACCGGCTCCAATCGCGGTAGCACGCTGTCATAACTGAGCTTCGTGATCAATTATTTTTAAGTTATTATTGTAACAATTAATTTAATTAAAGTGTAAGAATTATATTTGGTTTTTTAAAAACTTCCTCCGACGGCCATCTTACATAACTTTATAACTACTAAACTTTTATTTTGAACATTTTTGTTTATCGTTTAGATTTGCATAAAATATTCTGCAAACTCAGCTCTAATCATATGCATCATATCATATCACTTTCTCTAAAGTTTAAAGTGTGTGATTTACCTGACCAGTGAACCAAAACAAATACTGCAGAACCTCAAGCACATAAGGCACAAAAACGTAAATTGGTGAGGTTTGACTGTTATTTTTATTTTAGCTGTATATACGTATCTATTTTAAATAGACACCGTCTTTCCCAGATTTGAAACTGATCATCTATGTTCCTTTTCAGGAGAATAATATCATCGCTGAATATAACGATGGTGTTGTAGATGAACCAAGAAAAAAAAGCTTAATCTTGTTTCAGACGAAGTCAATACTTTTGAAGAAAGAGGATTGCGTTACGCCGATAAATATACCATCATCAGATATTGAATCTGCTCTGAATACACCTAGAACACACATATTAAAACAAACTACGAAAAAAATCTATTCTGGCAGTGAAAGGACTATCACAGATCAGAAATCTAGAACGCAGAAACAAAAGTTAGTTGTGAAGAATATTTCGCTTAAAAATATTTTATCCCAATTGAAGAAAAATGGATTTGGCAATACTGCTGAAAATACTGCATTGAATGAATTTTCTGATGATATCGTTTTAGCCCGGCATAGGAATAAGTCAAAAGATGGACGAAGTATCATAAAGTTTACACCAGCGATCAAAAAGTTCGCTTTAACGCTGAACTATTATTCACCAGCAGGATACGACAGTTGCTTTCATCTCTTCCTCATCCGTCAACCTCATCTAAATGGTATCAATTCATAGTTGGAAAGCCAGGCTTTACCGACCTTTAAAATACTCTAACAGTGACAAAAGGCCTGTCTGATTGTTGACGAAACGGGTATAAGGCAACAAAAAATATTCAATGGACAAACTGTAGATGGGCTTGTTATATTCTGGCCATCGGATAAAATGGCTACACAGGTTTATTTGCTAATGCTAGTAGCTCTAATGCTTTTAAATTGCCACTTGGCTATTTCTTTGTAAATGGTCTTGCCGCCGAACAAAGGGCTAATATTTTAAAAATATACATACATACATACATTTTATTATTTTAAAAATGTTTCTTGAGAAATGTCATGACGTGGGTGCCGAGGTAGTAAGTTTGACCTTTGATGGCTGTGCATCTAACATCGCTACGGCTAAGATGATGGGTTGTAATTTTGAAGACACAAATAACTTAAACATTTTTTTGACCATCCATTCACCGGAAACCCAGTAGTTGTGATGTTGGACCCATGTCATATGGTGAAACTTGTGCGTAACACATTAGGGGCGAAAAAGACATTGGTTGTTGAAAACAACAATAAAATCGAGTGGGCACATTTGCTATAACTCAAAAATGTCCAAGGTAATATTGGATTGCATTTTGGGAATAAATTATCAAATCGGCATTTAGACGTTAAATAACCTTTTTGATATACTAAATGCAAGATCACTTTCTGGACACGGTTTTAAACACCCTTTTTCGGTTGAACAAAAAGAATCGTATAGTTTTACGATGTTTTGGATCTAAGCGAAAAATATATTAAAAATCTCCAAATCAATGTGCAGTCCAAAAAAACTCAAACAGTAAATGGACAAAGAGTAACGGATATACCAACTCCTTAAAACCAGTGACCAAAACTCAGTCTCTAAAACCCGGATTTCTAAGTCTTCTTATTTGTATTTTAAGTTTCAAATTACTTTTTGTTCACTTAGTGGAGGCACGAATATTGAATTTTATTTTACCTTATAAATTTAGCCAAGATCATATTGAATTGTTTTTTTGGAGTGATCCGCAACCACGGACGTTGCAACAAAAATGCAAACGCCTGTCAATTTATGGGAATATATAAAAAGACTTAAATGAACTTGAACCTCAGCTATAAATTCACAGACAACAGCATTTCCTTAGAGGATAGCGACATCGTCCACATTCGATGCTATCGCAAAAAGAACTGAATACCGCTCCGGTACACCGGAACGTCCCCATACACGCTACCAATGCTCGGTTGACCTGCGCAGGCATAACTGCATAGATGACCACTCCAGTAGACCGTAGCGTGTATGGATTACATCACGTTTTGTGAGTCGTTCGACAAATGCGGTGGAGTACGATCGCGTCCAATTCAGAATATATAAAGAGAGTTGTTAACACCCCCAAATTTAAATGATTAATGCCCATTTTCACCAACCATACCTAAACAATCCCCTAACTAGGGATCTCATATCCTAAGGGATCCCCCAAACCCTGCCTTAACTTAAATTCGTTTTCATCGTGCTAAGTGACTCCTAATTAAGGGATACCTACGTAAGTGACAGTTATAGTGTCGGGCATAACGACGTTGTTGCCGATTCTTAATTGGTAAGTTTTACGATAACTATTTTGCAACTTTATTATACGTTAACTGTCATAACCAAGTGTCAGATGAAATAAAAATGACATTTCGTTAAGTTAAAAATACCGTACGGCATACCATCCCATAACATTCATAAACTCGTTTAACAATTTCTATGTCTTGTTATTTCAACGTTTAACAGTGAATTTTATCGTGTGAATTTTGAAAATAAGTGTCTGATTTTATAACGCTATGGCTGAAAAAAGGAAGCGTGGTCAAAATTTTTCATTAGAAGAGAAGGAAAGTTTCTTCTGGATCATAAAAACACAATTTTGAACAAGCGAACAGATGGAACTATAAACGAGGCCAAACTATTGGCTTGGACGGAGGTGACGAACAGTTTTAATGCGTCAGGGTCTATTTACAGGTCAGAATAATCAAATTATAGCTATTTTAACCTATTATCATCTACCTTTGGTTTATATGCTTCACTTTTGAATTAGTAACATATAAATAGTGTGAACAGGATACTGTTTCGTAGTTATTTTACTAATTATTTTATTTTATTTTTAGGAGCAAGGAGTCCTTGATGAAGATTTGGGAGAAATTAAAAAGTGACAGTAAACTGTATCATGGTGCTACAAGAAAAAGTTTATTGCAGACAGGAGGTGGGCCATCGGTAATAAAACCGGATCCGGTACTGGAAATAGTTTGCACCATCATGGGAAGAGGATGTACAGGAATTTTAAATGTAAACGACAGTGATGCTGTAAATGTTGAAGAGGTTAGCCTGCCAAAGGTTATCTGTATAGAGGATGTTGCAGATATACCTGGTTTCATAGAAATAGAGAACAAGACCATAACTGAAATAACCAATAAGCCAGAGGTAATTAAATATTTAATTGTAATAAAGGTTTTATTTATATATACCAGTTATATGCCTTTATATACTCAATTGCTTAAATATAAATGATTTATGATTAATACCATAATCACAACTCAGGGATCAGAACACCACACTTGGACCGTGGGTTTCTACAGCCTACTGGTAACCTTACTCATTGCTTTAGATAAACTAGGCCTAGTGTTCAATTTATAAACTTAATAGATTATAGGTAGAATACAATATAAATTTTCTTCATTATACTAGTTTATAATTTATGTATAATTTGTTTTAAACTAAGTTAAAAATGTGTTGATTAACCCATGTTGCTATTTATTTTAGGAAACCTTCAGTGCTCCACCAATTGAAAATATAATACAAACACCAACATGGTCGAGAAGGCGACCAATCTCAAGCAAAAAAGATGAAAGATATGAGGCAATAAACTCGTTATGTACAGGATACAACAATGTTAATAAAAGAAAAGAAGAAGTGGAAGATTTAAAATATAATCTTATAAAGGAAGAATTTGAAACAAAAAAAAAGTTAATTCAATTACAAATTCAAGCGGCAATCAAAGATTTAGAAATTGAAATTAAAAAAACAGTATTGAAACAAATTGGTAGTGGTGTATTACAAAATAATATTTTTAGCAATAAATAGTGACAACATTCAATAAAAAGATTTTTATGTTTAAACACAATTATTTTATTCACCTTTAATAGAGATATTTACACAATGATTAAATAAGAACAGTAACTTAGACCTAATTCATATTTTCAAAGTAACTTGTTACTTGGTTTCTTTGGAAACCATAATATGGTTCGTTTATGTGCCGTTGAATTTCAGGAATGTGTCCTTCACTTATTAATTCTTCTAAATTATAAATTGACCCACCATTTATTGGTTCTGGGTCATTCTTTATAATGCATATATTATGTAGTACACAACATGCTACTATAACATTCATTGCATTTTGTAATTTTAGCCTCAATCCCAAAGCTAAAATAGGAAATCTTCTTTTGAGAACACCATATTGACGTTCAACAACGTTTCTGGTCTTAATATGGGCTTCGTTGTATCGTTGCTGGCCAAGGGTTGATGGGTTTAAGTATGGAGTTAATAAATGACCCTGCAAACATACATAACCATTTAAAGTGACATATTAAATGAATGCATAAATTAGATATCTAATATTATGAATATATATGTAGATGAGCACCTTCTAAGATATGCATTGTGTATGTTCATATACATTTATATATTACCTTCAATGGGTATCCACTATCTCCTAATAAATAACATCCTGGGTAATCCCCTCTGTCAAATCTTGCAAACCGCCTACTGCTTTGGTAAATAGTAGTCATGAGTTGAACCTGGGCATCGAGCAACTACATCCATAATTAAAAGTTTTTGTGAGCTAATTGTTTGCATATTTATTGACATATAACCTTTCCTGTTTCTAAATAGTTCAGCATCATCGCCACCTAAAATAAAGCAAAAAATAAATACTGAATACAAGAAATTTCAATCTTGAGGAAACTTTATTATATTAATTTATAGAAAATTCTACACAAGACTACAAATATAAATGTATAATGTTACTTTTTAAAGTTACGTTACCTGGCGATTGTATTTTTATGTGAGTACAGTCTATACAGCCTATTACATTTGGGAAACGTGCTAAAGAATGAAAATCAGCTTTTATACTTTGTTGTTGCATTTCATTTTCAGGAAAAGTTATAAATTCTTTTGGTAATTTTGAAATACAGACGGAAACCCTTTTTAAGATACGACAACATGAAGCAACACTGATTCCTCCTATATCTGCTATTGTCTGTAAATGATTCCCAGTTGCATAGAACCTTAGAGCGCAGAGTAATTGTTTGATGGGAGCTATAGATTTATTTCTGTAAGAAAATAAACAAATGTATGTGGTGTTACGTAGAAAATACAGCACTTATAGTAAGTTGAAAACAGGTACTGCCATCTAGTGTTGATTGGCGTGTTTCTAGCCACCTACATTAGAATAGTCATACTGTTTAATATGAATAGCAACTAAGACTTGCTGTAGCGTGTCGTCAGATGTCGTTGTTCATAACCCTTGGAAGCTCTTCTTAAAAATCAATTAAGATCTAGACAACTTCGGTAATAGTATCCAATTTCTAGACGTGGATAGAGGTTCCAGGCTGGACACGTTAGGGAGGCGTTAGCTCTGTCTGAGGGCTAACGGAAGTACGGCAACGACATCTGACGGTCACAAGTCGCGTAAATGGATCCACCTTTTAGAAATTCTCGAAGGAAAAATCCAAAGGACGTGACGACACAAATGGCCGCTATTCAAAGTGAATGGCATTCGAATAAGCCGTAGGAATTTCGGTCGTCGCGTCATTCCTTCTCTCCAAGTGGTACCAGACGGTCGAACACAAGTGTTGGTTTTTTTTTAAGTACAAGCACATTTCTTAGAGTCAGTGAATTTATCGAAATAGGAACGAGTGGTCTTCCTGCAGGGCATGCTTCGGAAGCCCCGGTGATCCGATAGAAATAAATTAATTTCCCCATAGGTTAGTAACCTTGCAGTTTCCTAATAGTTTCTATATCGTAAAAATCGTCTCGTTGGAAATAGTCAAGTTTAGAGGTTCTAATGATCACGCCAAATTATTGTGACACGAGTACTATACTCATAGGTAACGCACCAGGCGACTGGGCAAGCGTATCCTGGTATCCATTATTCCATCAGGACACTCTGAGGACGAGCTTGGACTCGCCTATGCATCATCACCCGTCGCCGACCGTTTCATCTTATTACAACTCTGTAATTAAAAGAAAACATCTTCTCGCACGTTTCAGTGGGAGCTACATACGGGGCTCACGTTACGTGGCACTCAGAGAGGTAGGCGACCCCGCTCCACATTTCCAGACGTGTCACCTAGGCTGGACTGGTTGTCAGCTTATACTACTACAACCAGTGGCGCTCAAACCCAGAATTATCAATCACATTAACCAAGGCCGTTAAGAAGGTATCGTGTCTTAACGTACTCCCAAGCTACTCCATACGTTGTGGTCTTAGACCGAATTCCATGCCTGAGATACTATATTCATATTGAAAGCGATAGCAAAGTTCTGAAATCTCAATTTCATGCTCTAATTTAAGAAACATTAATAGTAAACGTAACATTATAAGAAACCTTTCTTACATTTGTTTAACGGAGGTTTTAATCTCCGAATATTGGGGTGCCGTATCGAATACGGAAATAAAGCAACGTAACTGAGCAAATATGGTTTTATTCAATAATCACCTCTGCCTATAAGTCACCTCTATTTTTATAAATACAACCATTAATTTTAAATACAACAGTGGGAATGAATGTATCTTGAACGCATGATTTGATGAATGTAAGATGATTTTACTGAACGAAGCCATAGTGTGAAAGAGATAACGAGTGAAAGAGAGAGGGAAGTTTTTTGGACGAATGGACGACGTACACACGACACAAGACGCAAGACGCTCTGATAATTTTATTTTAAATTGAAATTAAGTTATATAAAATAAACGCACGCGCAACGAAAACTCGTAAAAGTGTTGTTTTACTTGCCAGCCGACCATCCTACATGTATAAGTAATTCAGTATTTTTTAGCTAGGTTTAATTACAGATTGTGCTAAATAATCAGATCACTCACCTGTTGTCAGGATATTCTAAAACCGTTGTTCAACTTTTCGTAGCAAAAATAACACACTTTCCTTTGATAACCTATATCTTATAAAAAAATCTTTATCATCGTATTTCGTGAAAAAGTCTGATCGCTCACGGTATAATCGAGGTCTAGCAAGACATCGAGGGTTTGCTACAAGTTCAACAGTCTCAATAGCGTCAACACAATCCAAAAAATCGCCAAGTGAACTATCCATTGCGAATACTTTAAAAAATGTGCATCCATATAATTTGTCTCTAGGTTAGGGGTCCGTTAGGGAGCCGATCATTGGGCACCTAATTTTAAGGGATACCTTAAGTGCTTAGGTGTCCCTTAGACGTTGGTGAAAACCAAATGGCTCCTAAGTGTCACGTAAATCTGCTTAGGTGGCCCTTATATTTTAGGTGTTGTTGGTGAAAATGGGCATTAGAATTGTACTATGGCTTTTTTAGGAAAAAGAGGGAAGCCTTTACATGGTCAGTCACGCGAAATTATCTACGAAGTGCACAAATATTTTTTAACTGAAGCCGATAAATTTAAAAATCATGAAGATAAAGACGTATGTAACTACAGGGTGCTTCAAAAAAATGTATACACACTTTAAACTATTGTAGTTTTCCCGCTCTACAAGGCTAATGTTATATTTCTTCGCCAGGTGCCAGCATAATCGTCCCTCTATGTTATATTATCAGTTGGAATTTGTAATATCAACATGGGGGACCTACGTTTGAGTTTTGAAGAACGTAAGCAGGTTATTAAGTGGTACTGGAAGTTTGAGAATGTAAATGAAGTTCAAAGACAGTGGAGAAGGAAGTATGATACAGAACCACCTTCAAGATTAACAATTACACGCATACGAGACAAATTCGAAGTTCATGGAACAGTGAGTGATATGCATAAAGGTCATTCAGGTCGGCCTCGAACAGCTACAAGTGATGAGTCATCAACGGCAGTCTTGGAACTGTTTCAACGCTCTCCTAACAAATCTTCAAGGCAAGGGGCACGTGAAAGTGATGTAAGTGCTAGCAGCGTGCTACGCATTCTGAAGAGAGGCAAGTATCGTGTTTACATTCCAAGGCTGGTGCAACAGCTAAATGACGACGATCCAGATCGAAGGTTGCAATTTTGTGAATGGATTCAGGAGATGGTGATACGTGAACCGGGATTTATGGGTAGCATCATTTGGTCGGATGAAGCCCAATTCAAACTTAATGGAACTGTCAATAGGCACAATTGTGTTTATTGGGGTGAAGAAAATTCTCACATTACAATTGAAAAAGCTGTAAATTTCCCTGGTGTAAATGTGTGGTGCGGTTTGTCTTCAAGGGGACTCATTGGACCTTTTCGATTTGAAGGCACTGTAACTGGTATTAATTACCTAACAATGCTTGCTGATTCCATATTTCCTGTCATTCGTGCATTATACGGTAATGATGATTTTTATTTTCAACAAGATGGTGCTCCGCCGCACTATCACAGGGACGTACGAGCTTACCTGGATCAAAATTTGTCGGGCCAGTGGATAGGACGCAGGGGGCCAATCGAGTTTCCAGCACGCTCTCCAGACCTTACACCACTGGATTTCTTCTTGTGGGGCACAGTAAAAGATGAGGTGTACAAACGTAAACCACGTAACCTAGATATTCTTTGGAATGAGATTCAAGCAGTGTGTAGAGAAATCTCATTGGACGTTTTGATACGATGTACAGAATCTGTGGTGACTCGTACTCAGAATTGTATTGATGCTGCAGGTCACCAATTTGAACAGTATTAACATTTGTTATTTATGTTTCATTTACATTGGACTTTCAGCTTTCTATTTTCCTGAAATTTAACTTTGTAGAACGGTAAATAAATTTTCTATGGAAGTTCAAAGTGTGTATACATTTTTTTGAAGCACCCTGTATTTTGAGAAGGTACAAGAGCGAGTTGCAAATGCCAGTGGAAACTTACGATTTAATGAACTGCCTACAGTAAAATCATTAAAAGCAACTATCAGAGGCTATTCATTACAATGGATCTGAAAAGACGTTGAGAAAAACACTTCATGAGATGGGATTTCGGTTCACTAAACTGGCAAATAGAAAAGTTCTAATGGAAAAGCAAAATTTAAGTCTCAAACGAGTGGAATGCCTTTGTAGCCGCAGACGTCCGATCACCACGGCGGCCGCTCACAAATTGTTGCGGACAGAATCACCCCGCTGACCTCACCCCCGTAAAGCCCGTGCGCCCACGCCCCGCCTACGGCGGGGACATAGCTCGCTCCGTTAGCTGCTAAGCGTCTGCATTTTTGTAGTACTTTAGTAAGCGCGGAGCGAGCCTACATCATGCATTCCTGAACTGCAATTCAAACACACAACATTGTTTCACTTCTACCTGAAGACCTCTAAACCTTGATAAAATACGCGAATTTCTCGAAACAGGCAAACATATAATCTATATGGATGAGTCTTACATACACACATAACACACACACAGAAAATCTTGGAATGACGATAAAAAAGGTGTAAAAAAGCAAATTTCAAAAGGTCAACGTTTGATAATAGTTCATGCGGGAAATGAAAAAGGCTTTGTTCATGGAGCCTTTTTAATGTATAAATCCACGGAAACTATAGATGATAATCACAATGAAATGAATAACGATAACTACAAAAATGGCTGGTTATTCAATTAATCCCAAATATCCAAGTGATCCGGTTCTAGTTATCGACAACGCACCCTATCACAATAAATATGTTGAAAGACTCCCCAATTCAAACACCATTAAACAAGAAATGGTCAACTGGTTAAACAGGTATGAAATTCCAGAAGACCCAAAGTTGACAAAACCCCAGATTTACGGTATTTTAAATCGGCATAAGGAGAGGTATACAGTTTTCCGTGGACAAAATACTTGCTGAACATAGGCGCACTGTGTTGCGATTGCCACCGTATTATACGGATTTTAATTTAATTGAAAATACATGGTCTCAACTGAAAGGTTATGTAGCCTCTAGAAATGTGAGTATGAATTTAACTACAGTAGAAACATTATTGGCAGAAAAAGTAAACATGATGTGGACAGAAGAGTGGAAAAAGGTTTGGGATCATGCAACTAAATGTGAGAATGAATTTCGAAGATTTCAACACGGTCTAGATAATTACACTGATAGACTGGTAGTAAATACGGCTGATAGTGACAATGATATTGAGAGCACTCAATCGGAAGGAATTGAGGATTTATAGTTGTTTTGTCAGAATGTATCACCTTTCAAAATAAATAAATCAATACGTAAACATATATGTTTTTTATATTTTACTATAATCTAAGGACAACACTTATATAAAAAAAATCGCAAGAAAACCTTTAAAAACAGAAGGTTTACGGGCGTATAATTTTTTATAATAATTATTTTCGTCTGTTTTTGTACTTTATAGTTTCGTTTTCTCATACGGAGAATGACGGAGATGATCAAGAAGGGACTTCTAACGGTAATAACAAATATATTATAGTTGCAGTTCAATTTAATAATAATAATTGTATATTCTTAATTATAAATATTAAAGTGGTTTTTTTGAGTAAGCTAGCTTTGTCTTGAGCTCCATTTAAATCGGTTGAGTTTTGATTTGATTTATTGTATATTTATGCATAATTTTAAAAAAATATTAGCATTTGCCGCTTCTTCTCTATATAAATCATAAGGGTGCGTAATTGCATATTCCGTCCGCGTAATTTTCGTAAAAAGGGGTACAAACTTGTGACGTTGCAAATTTGGCGTTATTAGCCTTGCAACATCTACGTATAGTACTTCTTAAATCGGTTGTATTAACACCGCATTACCTCCTTAATTTAGTCACTAGAAATCACGCGATACCATTCCGCGACATCTCCATTAGCTCCGTCCTCCCTCAACTCACACCCCTCAGGGACAACCACGCCACCTATATGTGCGTCGTTGTACCCCGCGCGCCCCTCGCCTCGTGCGCTTAAATACCGCTGCAGCCCCCGCGCTGCTTGCTTCCGCCTCTCGATTTCACATAAGTCAGACACAGTACTAGTTTGTGACATCCTCAGTTTAGACGCAGTGAGAGAAGACGATCAAGATGAACCTCACGCCGTCCTATTCTGCCAGCAGCCGACCGCCCGAAGGTCTGGCGAGGCTCATCTACATTAATTAAGCGGCGGTACTTTTCTAACCCTTTTTAGGGAGTCACGTGAGGGCATCATCCCTCATCAGTCACGTGAGGGCGCATCATCTCTCCTCAGCCACGTGAGGGCATCATATCCCTCCTCAGCTACATGAGGGCATCGTACCCTTCATCAGCCTCGTGAGGCCATCATCCTCATAATATCACGTGAGAGCCATCGGGCCTCGCGCTGCCACGTGTGGGCATCCTCACCGCCCACGCGTTCGGTCATCTTTGGCCGTTCAACCATCATCTTCGTTATCCACTACGTGTCACGCGGCCACCGACGCCGGCAGCGTTGCTGAGCGTCGGAGCACCTACTCCAGGCTTCGCGAGCCTGGATGGCGCCCATAATCTTCGTCTTCATTCGTTAAATAATTTACATACCATTTCTTAAAACAACTATTCGTACAAGGCGGTATATTTCAAGGTTAGGAACCGACTAGGTGACCCACATCCCCTGAGCATTCATCTCGGACATCGGTCCATTAGTCTGGAGTCAGACGACCAGGGTGTCGACCCGATTGTCTTCCCCTGTGTCGGGTTTCGTATTAAGTTAGTGTTAACTTCTGTAGAGTGTAATGTACTAAGGTGTACCTAGTTTATACTCATGTGACTGGCTCCTTAATGAGAAGAAAGAATTAAGAATAGTACTCATGCTTATAATCTTTTATTTTCCAACTCAAGTATGTATTTAACCCCGGGAAAGATGTATAACAAGGGCAAACGTGCAGTCGACTGTTTATTATATGGTATTGAAGACAGGCCATTACGGTTAGGGGCAAAAGCTGCTAAATGTCAAGAACCCGAACAAGTATTAGAATATTTCCAATCCATTAAACATGAATCGAGTGAGCGATAGACAGAAAAGATTCCTTTTAAGAAAACCCAACGTGTTAAATATTAATACAAATTCTAGTTCATTTCAATCAGGAGATAGGCAGTCTAAACACCTGACAAACACATTGCAAAAATACTTTCAATGTTCTGCCAGGAACTAAATTTTTACATCATCAAAATCGGAATCAGAAGAGATAAAACAAGATTCATGTAAAGAAATGGTCTCACTCGTATATACCAGCAGACACCGTATCTAAACAGAAGATCGTCATATCATAAAATAAATTAAATTAAATCGCTCGCTCTGTAAATAAATTAACAAAATATAACTTGAATATACCGCGCCCGCATCACATAAATTTAAATTACCCGTTCCGCGCCGCAATTATAATAAATATAAACAATAAAGCATGTCAATCTTCTGTAAATAAGTTAGTAAATAATTCAATTCTAATTTACTCTGATAAAATTGGACAAGGACTTTGTTAATTTCTGCGACATGACTTGCCAAATCATCAGGTCTCAAACTCATATTCACCACCAGTTTTAACTATTTAATTGACAGTTTAAGCACATCTAATGTAGCCAAAAATTTAACAATTGTAATTTATTATGGGGATAGCTTATCTGTCAAAAAGCAAGATATTGTAAAAAGCATATATAGGTTATTAGAACTAAGCAGTAAATATGGATGTAAATTCATCCTATGTACCCTTCCTTACGCATCTAATCTAACAAACAAACAAAATAGGCACATATATATATGACTTAAATTTATCAATTTATAATTTGAGCCACCGTCATAGTTACATTATTTTTTATTTTGACTTAAATAAATTCATTAATAGTAAGTGTAGGCTAAACAAAGATACTATGTATCTGCTTTTTAAGTTACGTAGACTGTAAGCTGCTTTGTTAGAATTTAATATACAACATGACAAATTTATGCACGACATAACTGAAAAACTTGACATAAATTCTAATAGAAACAATAATGTTTTTAATATTAACTCCACTACAAGTCCTAGCACTTAAACTGCTTGATATGACCGAAGCTAAACCTACTTCTAATTTAAATATAGTTCACCAAAATATACAGGGTTTAGCAGGTAAAGACTTAGAAATTGAACTCTTTTTAAAAGAACGTAAGGTTCATGTCCTATGTATTACAGAACATTAGGTAAGTTGGTTTCAGCAATCACAACATAATGCTGTACATGAAGAAACGGAAGAGACAGAGGATGATCCCTTGCTAAGCTACCATACCGATACGGTCACTACACCCTCCCGACCATCGACATCTACTAATAAACGTCATGGCCCTGTTACTGAAACGGCTTACAAATGATTCAAGACAAAGGCGAAGTGAATGTAGACCAGATCACGAAGATTCAGAGCTCACGCGACATATACGCGAAGCTATTAGCTATAAAGCTACGCGAATTGCCAAATGATGAACGAAAAATTATACCAAATAAACGGATTTTTTATAAACAGAATCAACCAAAGCTCATATATGCACGTCATACACCATTCCCTCGATATTATTCTAGACCTTCATCAATGGCCCGTGCATATGCACGTCATACACCATTTCGTCAATTTCAAGTCCTTCCGACTCCGAGTCGGCCAACATAAGATAATACCGTTTATTCTGAACCTATTCCAAACAATCGAAGGTTTTTTCTACCCATGCAAACCCCTCATTCAGAGCCATTCTCAAATATAATTACTGAAAATCGATCACGTCCAATAGCTCCATCTACTTTTAAATCTTCTAAATGATGAAATAGGTATTTGGAAATAGAATTTATATGGCTGTAACAGATAAACTAAAATATGCATCCTAATATCTTCTATAGTTTTCGCGACTTGTATACATAATAAAACAACGTTTTAACGGTTTTAGGTGCGATAATTTATTTGATTTTGGTTTATCCAACGTTCGACGTACGAACGAGGAAAGGAAAGGAAGGCCATGGGCTCACCGGTGTCTCTTGTCGTGGCTTACATTTCTATGGAAGACTTCGACCAGAAGGCACTGGATACTGCTCCGGCTAAACCGAAGGTGTATCAAGAGACGATATTTTCGCCGTCCTCCTAAACGATAAAGTCTCTGCATTTCTAAATCATCTCAATTCCATTAACAGTAATATCAAATTAAATTAGCTTTTCTTGATGTACTCATCCTAAGGAATTCTGACAATAATCTTGGCCATACGGTGTATAGGAAACCTACCCATACAGATAAATACCTTAATGGTTCGGTTAATGGTTCGTCTCACCACCATCCTAGTCAGTTAGCTACCGTGAGCAAATCTTTGTTCCAAAGAGCACATAAAATCTGTGACGGGAACCACGTGGCTGGAGAGCTTCAGCACGTCAAGCGAGTCTTACAACACAATCAGCTGAAGACTCCACACCACCGTCACTAAGGCCCCAAACCACCTTCAGTTGAGCGGTGCCCTGCTACCCTACCCTACATCAAGGCTTCACAGACATAATTGGTCACGCATGAGGACAGGCGAGCTTCAAACTAAACAAACATATTTCAAGCCGTATAAAAAGATAACCAAATTTTTGAGACCTGTGAAATGCAATATCCCACTCCAGGATGCAGGTGTTTACAAGCTCGATTGTGAGTGACGATTATCATACATTGGGCCAACAAATAAAAACACGGGTAAAAGAACACATTGCTGACACGAAACACACAAGGTCTACGAAGTCTGCAATCAACGAACACACGCTGGATAAACCCAACCATTACATCAGATTCGATAACCCACAAATCCTCGCGAAAGAGAATCTTTTCATACCTAGAATGATGCGTGAGGCTATTGAAATCAAAAAACGCCCAAATTTCAATAGAGAAGATGGTTGGCAAGTATCACCTGTTTGGGATCCGATCATCAAAACTATTTTAAACATGACTTATTATGCGCTGTGCCAGTTCTTACTGCTTAAGGACGAATCCCAAAAACAAACATTATAGAGGTAGAACGAGCACAGCGCTTAGTCCTAAAAGTTAACAACATAATAATAATAATCGGCAGACGAAGACATATTGTATATCCCCTAATTAAGCAAGTTACGCTTGTGTTATGGGTAATATACTACTGACTACTTTGGGGCCGATCCCAGACACCCAGACCCATAGTAAATAACGGAGAAAATACGTTTCCGAAATTTACTGTATGTTTGCGAATAACGCAACTTTTCATTCATTACAACCTCATTACATCAAAACATTACCTATATTATTAAAAATCACTCATGTCGATCGCCTTACATACGTCTAAACATCAATACATATTAATTTCTAAAACTCTAAAACCACACATAAATAGTTGTGAAATCATAAAGTATATAGTTAAAATCGTAACAAACTTTAAATTCAATAAATCAACTAAACACTATACCAGAATCGAACCCGGTGCCTCTGTGTTGCAATAAGAGCTCACTGCAACACAGACACACACGTGTCACAAAAAAAATGTTGTAAATTACGTTTTTTACCAGTATACCTTATATATTTGTATTTAATCTCTTTTTTAACCGGCTTCGAAAAAAGGAGGAGGTTCTCAATTCGTCGGGATCTTTTTTTTGTTGCTTTTTTTTCTTTTTTTTATGCATGTTCGCCGATTACTCCGTGGTTTATGATCCGATTTACGTGATTCTTTTTTTGTTCGACGCGGAATAGTTTGCAATTAGTCCCCTAAAAAATTTACATAGTTTGGCCCAGTAGTTTTTTCATTTTACGATCATTTTTTGTTTCCGTTTCTTGGGACCTATATTTTTTTAAGAAGCGCGGCATCATTCGTAACTTCACCCATACATAGCTAGACACTAAAATATAACAAATAAAAAAATAAAAACTTCGTTTAAAAAAACCGACTTTAAAAAACTAAAAACTGACTTTTTTTTGTTTATAATAGTCTTATATTTTTAATCAAATATAGGCATAGATTGAATAGTTCAGTTATTTCAAAACATTCTGAAATGTGTCATTGTATTATCATATATTAGTAATATATCGAACGAGCTTGAGAATAGACCAGTCGTCTTTCTTTCAATGTCCGTCATCTCATGGTAACTTCGCCAGTGAAAATGTTTTCTTAACAATGAAAACATACGATCACAATTTTATAGAAGTATAGTATAAACTACGACAAAAAAACATGGGAGGAATAAAGGAAGAAGAAAACGCATTCCCCTCAATAAAATGTTTCATGTGCCTAAAAAGACAAATGCATAAAATGCCTGCATATTGGACTGAGGCCAGTGAATTGTGCCGCTTGATTGCGAGATCATTTAGATGAAAAGAAGGCATCAAAGAAGCAATGAAAAAAAGAAGGATGGAATGTTATCGACAACTATGTAAAGAAAATCCTTCCATTCTGTGCACATCTTTCGACCTCCAGAAAGTTTTTAATACGCCTCATAGCAACAAGTTACTACAACAGTATACTGTTTGAGTCTGAAAATATACTGTTTATAATTATTATAAAATCTTACTGTTCGATTCTAGAAAGTATGCTGAATGATTTTTGTTTCATGTGGAGAGAATCTGAAGCAAAGAGGGGTGCAAATGAAATTGCTATAATTGTACAGAAATACATAGAGAATGTCCTATATTTAGATTCTTGTCCTGGAAAAAACAAGAATAGAATAGTCTTTGGAGCAATACATAATGCTTTGTTGCATGTGTTCGTTCCTTGCCTAGGATGAGGTAGGTACAAAACCAATTTTGCTGTCTATCCTCTTTCTGTGTTAGGTGACGGTCAATGCACAAGAGGGTAGATGCAGTTTTTTTAGACACTGACTTCAGTCGACGTTGTGACGAGATATCGCGCCGTGCGTTTATTCGTTTAAATAGATTACATTCTAATAGTAATTACTGGCCGTGCCAAGAACTTATTATATTACTTATTATATGACGTGCGCTGTTCCTCTCTGTGCCCCAATCAGAACCAAGCCAGGAGAGGTCGGATTTAAGGTTGGTGGAGCTTCTACTGCTTTTCTAGTGCAAGGATGTAAGCCGGATATCTATATTTCCCATACAGGCATTATTATAAAACCCGCGTTATTTGACCAAGGGCCACCACACCACACATTACCCGTGGGCTACAGTGTGTGGGGCATATGCAATTCAAATGAATTACCTTCTCCCTGGCCACACAGAAATTTTGGTAGGCAGAATACTCTACATACTACATTACTAGGCTACTCTGCAATGGGCAACAATAAGCCAGTTACCAAGTAAAGAAACGGCACCTTATATCGTTGAAAATCTAACACACCATGGATTTCTTAAATTTTGATGTCTGAAAAATATTTTAAGGGTAACCTTATAGGTAAGATAAGTAAAATCCGTAAAGCGATATTTAGGAAATTTCATCAAAAACAGATTGAAAGTAAAATTTTCAAAGAAAGATAATGTATCAGGAGATATTATATTATACAACTTAGTGCGTTTTGTTGGTATAGATGGAAGATGGAAGGGAAACGTGTTATTTTTACGAAGAGATTTTTTTTTTGCAACACAGTTTTACTAACACAGTCAGTTGTAAACAGACAATTGTCTTTAACACACACCAGCCTGTGATGAACTAAAAAGGTCTCTACCTTGCGAAACCTAAAGCTATCAATTGTAGATATAATTTAAGTTTGCCGATTACCAAAGCCAAATAATATGAACCTAAAGAAATTATGCGACATTGGGGTAATTATTACCAAAGATGTTTTATAAAGAATACTAAAGAACTGCATCACTGCAATTCCCAAGATGTTCTACTGGATATATTGATGTATTAATTTCATTTTTGTAGCTTCTGTATTGAGGTGCGAATTTTTTTCTTGGACATACGCCTAGTGTACGAGATGGCATAGGTGTAGCCCAACAACAGCTTTTAAATTTCAAAGTGCCTATAAAAGATCAGTGATACACGGGAAAATAAAAGGTATTGAGTCAGGAAATTGTATATCTCTAGAAGATATAAAAAAAATTAACACGCACAGAAGTGCGATATGAAAATAAAATTAATATGTACTGTGCTCAAGATGTTGGAGACTCTATTATAGATTTTCCCTCTTATAATAATATTTTTAACCCCTCAAAATTGACAACCTATACTGAAGAAATAATTTCATATATAGATTCGGTTAGGTCATATAGGGTTTGTTGTTAGAAAATTAAGAAAAGCTATAACTTGTGAAGATTGTCTACTAGCTCTTATTAGCGACAAATATTTAGGTCTTAATATTTAAAAAAGATAAGGGTGATCATATTTATCCTTCACATGATGTTATTAAAATATGTACGTTGGCAGAAAGAATATTTAGGTTTCATTTACATAAGGGAATATCATGTTTTACCCAAAATAAATATTTTGCCGAAACTTATTTTAACGACGTTCAAATGATGCCAGGATGTATTTACGACTTATCACTTTGAAAGTCAACCTTTTATTGGAAACCACAAAGTTTTACTTATTAAAGCAATTTCCACGCACTATTTCGAAATGCGTATACAACACGCAACAAAAGAATTTGAACCTAAGCAAAACATTAGAAACATTCATATATAAGCTTGTTTCATTTCAAGGATAATAAGGTATAAATCATATTATTCATTTGCTTAAAAACATAGTTAGTAAAAACATTACATGACAATATGTTATTTGATGTTTCACATGTTTTTGCCCTTTCAGTCATGCAAATAGTAATTAAGTTGAATAATAGATAACATGTTAAGTGTAGAGTTATTCCATATAGAATACTATGTCAAAAATTTAAAATATGTATTACAAGCAAATATTGTCTTTACGACGTTTTCAGTCAATTAAGGAACGAAACAAATACAACTCAATAATATTTATAGTAAACAAGGCATAAATTTTAGTTTGCCTGTCACAATTGTACGCGTTGGTCAGAGTAACATACCAGAAAGTATTACAGTGCCAGCATTGTCCAAATTCCAGGACAATCTGTCTCCGAGAGGAAAGAAAGTATATGAAAGGTATGGTCGAACTTGTGAGAGTTATCACTAAAAGAAGAAAGAGAAGCTTGTTGTGAGATTGTGTAGGAGTTGTAAGTGCGGATGAAGAATTTGGTTGGGAACAGGTGTATGACGTGTTTGTTAAACTATACTACAGGGTGGCGCAATAGAACGTGCATATTGCATCATCTTTTTTCGCGGGGTAGAAAGTGCGCGGGCGGGGGGAGCCTGCATCGTTGGGTAGGCGGGCTCATGGACTTTTAGTCACTATGAGTCACTTCGACGGGAAGCGTCGCGCATTTTACGAGAACTCTCGTTCATACATCGTTAATAGGCGTTTATATTGTTCTGAATATGGACTACGGCAAATTAGTGAAGCTCCGAGTGCTAATTTAATTAAAATATGGGTACAGCGTTTTGAAGAGACTGGTTCAACGTTTAAACCACAAGCAAAAGGTCGTCCAAGAACATCTAGGACCGACGACAATATTGAGAGAGTTATGCAGTCTGTACGACGAGATCCACAAATGTCTACTCGCAAGAGATCGTCTGTCTTACACTTATCGCGACGAAGTTTGCAACGAATTTTAAACTTGGATCTTAAACTGCATCCTTACAAGCTGCAGTTAACACAAGAATTGAAAGAGTCTGACTTCGGAGCAAGGCTCGCATTTGCTAATGAAATGCTTGATCGATTTTCCAATTTTGACAATATCCTTTTCTCAGATGAGCCCCATTTCCATATCAATGGGTTCGTAAACCGTCAAAATTGTCGTTACTGGAACAGTGAGAATCCCAAACTCAAGCACCAGAATTCACTGCATAGTCCTAAAGTGACAGTATGGGCAGCAATCTCTGGTAGTGGAATAATTGGACCGTTTTTCTTTGAAAATGCGCGGGGGCAAAACGTCACTGTTAATACCGAACGCTATGTTGCGATGTTGGAAGGTTTTTTGGCTCCAGAGCTTGAAAATTCAAGAATAGTGAATTCTAGGACTTGGTTTCAACAAGACGGAGCTACCTGTCACACATCAAATGACTCCATGGCGGTTGTGAAACAGATGTTCCCTGGCAGACTGATTTCGAAAAGAGGTGATATCCCATGGCCCCCACGTAGTCCAGACGTGACGCCTCCTGACTTTTTTTGTGGGGATACCTCAAGAACAAAGTCTACAGCAATAATCCGAAAAACATCGATCAGCTCAAGGAGAATATCCGTGGTGAAATGGCAGCAATTACACCAGCATTACTGAAGAAAGTTTTCAATAACTTCCGTTTGCGATTAGAGGAGTGTCGTCGTAGAGAGGGTCATCATTTATACGATGTTATTTTTAAAAAATAAACTTCAGTTATTTCTTAATAATACCTCAGTTTTATTTTAACTATACCTTTTGTATTTATTTTTTAATCAATATTTTAAATATGCACGTTCTATTGCGCCACCCTGTATTTATAAGGGTAACGAAGTGAAGGAAAATTATAAATATGGTATGGACACAATGTATAGAATGTTTAATGAAGAAACATAAAAAAATAAGCTTGTTCAGAATTTGAAATTAAAATGCTAAAAATTGAAGAAGGGCAAATTAAAGTTTTTAAAGTCACTTGCTCCCTACTTCCGGTATTTAAGCCGTACAAAAATTGAGATTAAAAAGTAAATTACAAAATGTAGTTGCCGATGAGATTGCTTTAACGACTTCCCCCTCCCCCTTGAACACTTCACATTCTGCTTCAGCTTCTCCTTCTCCAATACACTTGTCCATCATCATGATGCCACCGTCTCAAACTGGGAATTCTACGAATCTTTTAATGATGATGATTAAGTCGGTGCATTAATTAACTAGGTACCTAGGCATAAACACAATAATTATTATCTATATGACTACTTACTGATCTGTAACAAACACAAGCTCTTGGAGATAAAGAAATAGAATATTTATTAAATGAATGAAGTTGAAGACTTATTGCCATCGGATGAAGATGGCGATCCAGAATCCCAACCTACTATTGTATTTACTGCTGATGACAGCAGTATTTCAGATGCAGAAGAAAAAGTGACGCCCTAAGGGATGAATTTGTAATGAGTGCAAGAGGTTATTATACAAGAGGAAGGATTGAACGACGAGGAATTAGTTCAAATAGAGCTAATCGCGGACGTCCATTAAGTAGAAGTAGTAGAACAAGACGGAGTCAGAGTAACCGAGGAATAGAACAATATACAGAATATGGTGAAGAGACATTCGCCTGTAAAAGATTTGACCCTTCTTTTTTTGATTTTCAAACAGAATATCAAACTATCAATAGAGAAACATTTATCAAAATTAACTATTTACAACAATACATAAATGAAGAACTTATCCAATGCATAGTAAGAAACACTAAACAGACCGCTGACGTGACCATCAAAACCCTGAGTAAAAAACTGGCGTAGTGGTGTAGTGCAACATCAGCTCTTTAATCTCACAAATCAAGAAATATAAACCGACGATTTTAAAATTCGTCGAGGAAAAGTCGCTATGATGGCCCCCTTCCAAATAACCTTTGATGGCCCGGCCTATCTTAGGGCTATGAGTTATGTAAGCAGGATGTTCACGTCTATAATTAAAAAAAAAACAATCTCCGCTCAAACATGCATATTATTATAATAAATACAAATCAGTATCCATGCGAATAGTAAAAATAGGAATTACTTACTTATTTATAATTCGTCCAATTTGTTTCGTCCTTAGGCTCCTTATGGATTCTCTTGAGAAAAAGCGAAGAGGACAATAGACAGAAAATCAACTAAGAGCAGCTATTGATGCCGTGAAAATAAAACTATGTCACAGCGAATGGCTGCAGACTATTTCAGTATTCCTAGGAGGACACTAAGCAATCACTTTAAATCGAGAAGTGACAAAAAAATAACAGGTAGACTTCCTACTCTAACTGAAGAAAAAAAAAGATTTAACAAAAAGAGAAATCAGATTAGCCGAAATAGGCACATCTTTGACGCCTAAGGTTGTCCGTAAACAAGCTTATGACTAGGAATGTAGTCAAACTAATAATATTCCTACTCCATTTAATTAATACGCTTAATAAAATGATGCATCAATTTCGTGACTTTACTATATGTCTAATAGTAGGCAGGATGTCAATTATTGGGATAAGGTAGGTGTCAACTATTGGTTTCGTTTATTTCAGATTGGTCGCGCGTGATGCCGCCCACAAAAGGTCAAATGTTTCGATATAGTGCAGCTGATATGAATGCCTTAGAGAAGGGAGGTTTCCATCTGCTCTTAAACTTAGTAAAGTGATACCACTATATAAAGGCGGGTAAGCGTAGTGATATCAATGCGTACAGACCAGTGTCTATTATTCCTGCAATTGCAAACGTTTTCGAAAACGGTATAAGTAACCATCTTACCACATTTCTACGTGACAATTTCTTTATCAGATAGACAGTTTGCCTATCGAGAAGGTAGATCGACTGTAATGGTGGCACGTGAAGTTACTCGTCGAGTATTGCAAACTGGAGAGAATAAATCACAAGTTGACATGTTATGCTGTGATCTATCGAAAACATTCGACGTTGCGGATCACGACTTGTAAAAAAAAGACATTATATCTGTTAGCTGACATGCTGCAGGGTCGTACCCAAGTAGTAGTTGCATGTGGTAGCCCAGAAAAATCGGACCCCTTGTCGTCATCAAAAGGAGTCCCTCAAGGTTCTCCAACCTACTGTTTTCGTTGCTCATGAATGATTACCAGAAACTGTGACACTTCAGACGTTTTCATGTACGCGGATGATATTGCAGCAATAGTAACTGCTCCTACGGTCGATCTACTAGAAAAAAAGCTAATGGTGCAGTTTCTCAACTGGCGTGGTGGTTTCGTATTAATGGTCTTGCGCTTAATATCGCTAAAACGCATTACGTCCATTATTCCCTGGGTGGCCGAGCATCGAGATCTCTCTCCGTTGTGGTGGATGAAATGACCATTGATCAAACAGATAATATCAATTTTCTGGGTCTCCAAATCGACAAAGGTCTCCAATGGAGAACTCAAATCAACAAATTGTGTGTTAAATTTAGTGCATGCTGTGCACTTAATCGAGTATCCCGCGTGACTTTCCGCTGATTGACTTTTCCGACTGCAGAAAAGAGCAGTGAGAATGATAGCACGTGTACAGCGAGACGTGTCAGTTAGACCTTATTTTAAGGATCTTTCCACTCTGTCGTTGCCTGCAATATTTATTTACCAGGTTGCGGTATACGTCAGAGAAAACATGGATACTTTCGCTGAATGTGGCAGCACGCATTCTTACTGCACTCAGGGCAGGGGAAGGCTCGCGGCCATATCTTGCTCGCTGTCTAAGATGAGCAAGACGGTACATGTAATGGGACCTTTAATCTACAATATACTACCTCTCAATATAAAATAATCCAAGTCTCGGTTGTTTTAAGAAGAGATTAAATAGTTATCTTATCGAGCAGACGCGTCACTCAATAGAGGTTTTTTTTATTTAAAAATTATTTCATTACATTATGTATTTTTTCTTTAATGAAAATTGAAAATGTAACTGATATGACGTGTACTTGTAATTATTGTTAATTAATTAATTTATTATAATTGTTATTATTGTACGAAATAAATAATGAAGAGTGACTTCATTTAATTTGAATTAAGGGCGCATTATCACAATATACGTCAAGTGTCAATGTAATGTCAATTGTACATCAGCTTTGTCAGTTAGAGCAATAGAACAAATAAGTGATATTTTAAATTCCTGAACTACCTATATAGTAAATTAATTAGCTTGAAATGTTGTTTCTCTTTTCAGGTGAGTTGCGTAGTTATAAATTCACATACAAAACACAGTTTATAACAGCGTATTTTATAGAATTTTAATAATAAAAATTCTCTTTTCAGAGCAACCGTTAGTTTTTTAATGTACTACGTATCAAAAGAAAACCACATTATATACTTATGACTTATTCAACACGATTGAAACAGTTCTTTAATCCTCAAGGAAGTAAAGTCTCGGCTGCTAAGATCGAGAGGTCAATGTATCAAATAATTGCCACAGATGATAATGGTAATGGAGTGTTTTCGCACTGACGAAGATGCGACCTTCGCGAGAGGAGATAGTTAGATTGGATTAAAAAGAACGTAGTACCCCTTAGCGGGAAGAATATAGTATGGAAGATGCAACAAATGACATTTATGTCGGTGTTGGCAGCGAGGACTTTGTTTGGAAGCGTATGAATGAGTGACATGGAGGGAAAGAAACTTTTTTGAACGCGGAATCTTTCGGGCCTACTAAGGTCTTAGTAGATGAGTACGATGCGTTACGTTTTTATTGGGACGATACGTTATTGCAGCACATAACGGACGAGACGAATCGATCGCTTAGATTAGACTATAGGTCGCAGGAGTCATGCGACCTACTGGCGGCTATTTCATGCGACATGACGCAAATGACCGTGACAATGTTTTAGCACCTTTGGGACCCGTTTCGGATGCGTTAATATCACAATTTAAATAAAATTACCGGTTACAACAGGACATTTCCATTGATGAGTCGTTGTCACTTTGGAAAGGTCCTGTTAAGTTCCGTCAGTATATTAAGTAGAAATCCACTCGGTTCGGAATAAATACCGGCTATTTATGGTCATTCTTTGTGTACATAGGCCATGAAACGACTACCTCCACAGCGCCTTCGAGCTTTGCAACAGTAATCAGACTGGAGCCTCTTTTGGATTTGGACCACGTATTATACATGAACAATTGGTTCAATACGCCTATACTCGCGCGGTTTCTTAAACGCAGGAATACGGATTGTGTCGAAACATTCCGAGTGACACGTAAGTGTGCCTGCGATCATTCGGAAGACCCCTCTTTCTCAATATCGATTAGTAGCTCGACAATGTGAAGATTTCATGGTATGCAGTCTCCATGACCGTCAACGCTTAGCTTGCATTTCCTCGTTTCGTGACGTGATTCAAATACAAGTGCAGGCCAAACCTGGACGATCTTCCCAATTTCGACTCAGATTAATTAGATTACAATCGAAGAATGGGTGGAGTTGATCGTTTAGATCAAATCTTTGAACCTTATCTGATTGAAAGAAAACAATGTGCCAAATGGACCAAGAATTTTTTTAAACGCGTTCTGAATGTTAGTATTTAGAACGCAAGAATATTGCTCGAGATCTACAGGTAGACACTTGGATTCGCTTTCATTCCGTGTGGGGCTTGCACGGTCTATTATTGACCGTCATCGTGGCAATATGCCAAAACGGAATCCACTAAATACCCTTCACCGTCCTCATGTGTTCCGACATGATTTCCCGGAAGGACGCCTAACAGAGCGTCATTTTATAAGGCGCATTCCAATCGTACAACAGGTGCGCGATAGGATTAAGCATTCCACCAATTTAGGTCGGCGACATTGCGTTTGGTGTACTGCTCATAATCGTAAAGCAAAAAAAACGGTTTGTGAATGTCAGCAGTGTGAAATGGCGCTTTGTTTGGAACCGTGTTTTCAAGAATTTCACGATGTGGCTTTTTAGGTTTTCATTGTTTCTTCGTCCAATTGTCATGTTTGCTGAAATGAATGAGAACGGACGTAAAACTCATTTCACCGCTACTTGCCATGTTACTAATTTTCTAATAGCCCACAGCGCCGTATGTGGTTGTTGTATTGAGAAAAATACATAAAGTTTACTATTATTATGATCATAGATTTATTCATTTTCGAAAAATGTACACTTTTTAAAAACTTTGTACTTTTATATTAAGAAACATCTCAAATACAGTATTTGGTAAATAAAATATTCACATTTTCTTTTAAATTATTCTTTAGTTGCTTTTCATTTTTTACTTCCACAAAAGTTCCTTAACATTTATTTTAAATCAAGATAAATATATTATACTATTTTTTTTAAATTTAAAATACAGTCCAGACATTAGTAATATACAAACAACAAGTGGCAGCACCACAATGTTGTCAAACAAAAATTGACATGTAGTTATGGACTCTTTCCGACCATCTATATTGGATTAATAAACATGCGCCTGTGGGCAGACTATCTGAGTAAACTTTCTCCAGCAACAGGCACAGATGCACATCAGCATTTATTAATTAATTTTAATGTTTGTATCTTAGATATTTTTCATTAAATAAGAGACCTGTATTTCAGTCGTACATGTATTTTATTAGTGTTTTTTTTTACTCATTTGGCCCAAGCCAAGACTTGACTATCTACTAGATTGTTTATCAACTTAATTTTAAATGCAAACCTATACAAATGTGCTAAAACTCGACTAATATACATACATAATAAATAAAATAAAAATAGCTCTTATTTCCAACTGTTTTTTTAAGACATTGGCAGCTGTCAGTCTGCCTTCCTGGCAATATAATATTATCTCCCCAAAAATAACTAACACACTGATGTTATCACTGAACAAAAATATAATAAAATGATTATCAGAAACTGCAATAGATCATATGCTAAGATATAAGCACCATAAGTCAGAGCCAGGTAACCTACTGGTACCCAAAGGTCAATAAAAGGAGCAGGGAAGACAGAGCAAGCGTTGGTAAGACTGGCTTGAGATTACTTTTTTTAGAGGTGTCAATTATTACTTAATTTGTTTCTATCTATAGTGACTTGTTAATGGCTCACTATAACTAATGTGTTATTATAATTATGAATAGCTGATAGTCATCCAAAAATTAAAAAAAAAAAACAAATTTCCTCTTCAACACTATATAATAATCAAATGTGAGGTGGGCAAGGAAATTTATTCACTAATTATAATTTTAAATTGAACTATTTTCAGTTCAGTTTGATAAGACACTTGGAAACAGTTCACATAATATAGCTTCATTAAGAACAATTCAATTCTAAGCACTGCTGTACAAAAATATGGAGGACCTTTTACAATTATAATTCAATTTATTAATACAAGTTTTAAAGAATATAAGTTTTGAGTTATACTCAAAAGAGATCTTTCAATTTGGCAAATGGAGTAAACACACTATTTAACCAGAGAACCTTATTGCAGAAGTATGTTACAGGAGTGAATCCTCTTGAAACAAATAGAAGCTATAAGCAAACCTCTGTGAATTTTGAATACAAACATTGTCAAATATCTGCAGAAAAGAGCTAGAAATATGATTTAACCTGTATTGGCCGAGCAAGAAAATGCAGCATGATGCAAACCCAGGCACACGGTACAGCAGGCTACGCTTGATCAATTATAAAAGTTCAGTGATGAGAGATAAGAGAAAATGACAAAAATCTGTGCCCTGTGGATAGTAAAGTATTTCTGTATTCTTTTTGTTGTGGTAATTTTATTATTTTGTTTTTGTCCAGTTTTTATGCTGATTCAGGAAAAAGTAGAAGTCAACACAAGGTTTAGTCGACACTAGCCACTCGCTTACTCACACCCGCCTTTTCACCTCATATACTTTAATGTGAAGTTGTAATAATATAATAAATAAGATTTAAGAATTCCTGTGCTTAATTTAAGAGGCCTGATCCCAAGACACAGAGCTTGAAGAACACTAATAAACCTATTTCTAGAGTAACACTATTATCAACACCAAAATTTCATCAAAATACATTTTATTAATCCTGTTATCTTTGTTTTAATTTCTGTTTATCAATAATATTAAACTAGCAGGAGCCAATTTTGATTATATCGATCAACTACATTTACATGAGATTTGTTTGTATAAATGTGAACACAAATTACTGTTATTATATTATTTTCATCCTTTTAAAGCCAACTATGGATGAGTTTCATTTAACCACATTTCTGAAAGAAACCTCTGTTGTACTACAATCATTGAAGAGCACAAAATGTGTTATGTTGAATATTTAAACATTACAAAACATTAACAATCTTTTACTGTAACGAAATTGACATGACCAAGATAAAGAAAACCTATCCAAAATACTGAACGATCACAAAAACAAACCAAATAACAACTCTAACAAGACGATGAACGGTACTAAAACTAAATACTGGTATATTATACTGGTAGTAGTGATACCTAGGTGGACTAGGTAGGTTAAAAATTTAAGCGTGCACTTTTTCAATATTGAGACAAGTTATCGAGAACCCAAATATCAATTTCACATGTTTAAATTACAAGACACTTGATTTAAATCCTATTGCCTTGAACATTCTAGCTCAAAATCAAATAAACTACATTTCGTTAACTGTAGAAAAAGTAGACTAGAAATGTGAGAAAGACAATAATAGAATAGAGTCCAGAGTAGAGTTTATTAGCGTTGCTGTAGAATTTTTATTCAGGCTTGGCAGCTAGGCCTTTAAGCCAGATTTTTTTATTTTTTATTAATTTATTCATGACCATAGAATCAGTCTTTCAGTCGGAAACATGTTAATTAATAGGTCTTCGTATAGTAGCGCAGTTGTATTGCAGTCTACAACCGACGCCATTCAATGGAGTTCTTGTGAAAACTCGAAAAATCACATCTGACTATACAGTTCACATTTCTCACAAAAACACATAATTTCTACTCAAAAACTATCAATATCCTGCAACTGTTGTTCATTTTAGAGTAATTATACACATTTTTAGAAAATAAAACTGCACAGCACAACGTCTCCTTTCAGTTCCCGCCAAAAACTCCGGCAGATTTTAATTTTTTTATTATTAATTTATTCATGACCATAGAATCAAAGTCTTTCAGTCGGAAACATGTTAATTAATAGTTCTTCTCTCTAGGTATAGTAGCGCAGTTGTATTGCAGGCTACGACCGTTTTTGTGAAAACTCGAAAGATCACATCTGACTATACAGTTCACATTTCTCACAAAAACACATAATTTCTACTCAAAAACTATCAATATCCTGCAACTATTGTTCATTTTAGAGTAATTATACACATTTTTAGAAAATAAAACTGCACAGCAGAACGTCTCCTTTCAGTTCCCGCCAAAAACTCCGCCAGATTTTAACTCAGCTCAGTGCTGCCAGATGACGATGACAATTGATCCTCAATTTTTTTGAAAAACCCAAAAATAAGCTTGCTTAAAAAAACCCCAAAACAATTTTTTGTAAATGTATAGCAATCCGGCCCAGAAATTTTAAGTAGCGGGGTGGTGAAATAGGGAGGAGGAGGCATACTTACCTTTACTACAACCCTTAAGATCCTGAAATATTATTTTTTGAATAAACATAACCTTACGTATTTTCACTTCTATCATAAGTTGAAAAATCAAATAAAATAAATAAAAAGAATCAAAATGACCTAAAACCAACTTAATTGAATAAAATTGAGAAAAACACGATAGGGCACATTCACATAAAGTACAAGCATAATAACATAAATAACGAACAATTGAATTGAAGGATTCACTAGTAGAATACAATTCTAAGGTAAACTACTATTAATACTGGTACTATATTTCATCTTAGATATAATAAATGATATATGTTGATGATGATGATAATTGTGTAAAAAAACTCCAATTTCTTTCGACTAAATTTTGGCCCCGAAAGAATCTTCACCCCAAATCTATCCCAAATTTTCATGGAGTCAACCCCCAATCTGGGAAAACTGTATGAGCTGGTGCCATTCAACACTTCAACAGAGTTCTTGTGACAACTCAAAAGCTACACATTTGACTATACAGTTCCCATTTCTCACAAAATTATATAATCATTACTCAAAAACTATCAATATCAATATCCTACAACGATTGTTCATTCTACGGTCCTACTATGGTTTTTTAATATATTTATGGTTTGGCAATTAGACCTTTAAGCTAGCCCTAGTAGGAGTTATTGATTTGAGTTATGATTTGGCAGCTAAACCTTTAAGCCAGATCTTAGTTTACAATATAGTTTCTTCATTTTCTTAACCCTATGTGTAGCACAGCTGAACTGTAGGTTATCAGCTGGTGCCATTCGACGGAGTTCTTGTGACAACTTAACTCAAAAGGCCACATTTGACTATAAAGTTTACATTTCTCACAAAACACATAATAAGTACTCAGACATTATCAATATGCTACTATTGTTCATTTAAAAGTAATTTTACACATTTTTAGAAAATAAAACTGCACAGTACAACATCTCCTTTCAGTTCCCGCCAAAAACTCCGTGCTACTATGAGTTTAAGATACTACCACATACTACTCTAAGATAGAATACTACATACAGGGCGTTCTACTGGTATAGTCTGGCTATCGAAAGTTGAACCTGGAATTATTTGCAAACTTTTTACATAGCAACTCTAATACGAATGTCAACGTCAATTTTGACAAACAAGATGGCGGTTTTCGTTTGGTTGTGAGTGGATTTGCCTGTGTTGATAATTTGGCGGAGTCCCATCTTCCGGACACAGCTTTTACAGCCGGGGCTGCTGCTGCACACTAGGATGCCCTGAAATGTTGCAAACATATGCAAAAACATCTCACAAACTTCAGTATTTATAATATTATCGTTAGAAACGAGTATGATGTATCTATTGTCACACATAAAATACACAACATAAATAATTAAGTAACTACCCAGTATCAAAATAGGTTAATCCTAATAATGTTGATGTTGCCATACATATATTATTTAAATTTGCCGCCATTTTCCAGGGTCAACTTTCGTTGGCCAGACTATAGCTCAAAACGCTCAAAGTGCTCCGTTAGCCGTTCTATTAGGCGATCGCGGTCGTTGTAGTCGTGGCGAAAACGTCACTAATGACGTTATCATTTTCGATCACAACGCTCACAATAACGCAGGTCAATTTACGTTATTTATTTATTATGCCGTCTCTCCTCGTATATATCATATCCTATAGACTATTTTCCGTTAGAAACTCACAACGGCGGTTTTTCCCGTTCCACTTATTCGCGGGCGTTACAATCGTAAACTGAAGTGAAACGGTTATTTAACTACGTATTGACAAAGGGCGTTGTGAGCTTCGTGAGCGAAAATAATGACGTCATTACTGACGTTTTCGCCACGACAGTCGACAGTGGTTTTATTTTTTTATTTCTCCTTTGAATAAGTAAAAACTGTTTTGGGTT
Organism: Dendrolimus punctatus; assembly: GCA_012273795.1. NCBI lineage: Eukaryota > Metazoa > Arthropoda > Insecta > Lepidoptera > Lasiocampidae > Dendrolimus > Dendrolimus punctatus. The sequence continues at coordinate 4,142,720 of CM022546.1, read as the reverse complement.
TTTTCTTTTTTTCAAAAAGCTTACCTGGACTTTTGAAAAAAAATTGGGGTTATTTAAAACGGTCATCTGGCAACATTGGTTTTGCACCATCTGCATTTCTGATTTTCAATTTTCTGCAAAAACACTTAAAAGTTTCAAATACTTTCAAAATTTTCAATGCCCCAAAAACAAAAAAACTTTTTAAAAATGTGTTATTCCAAAATAAGAAACACCCAAATGTTTCGTCGACGGTGTGTTTTTTTTTGCATTTATTTCAATTTATTACAGACGTATTTTGTTTTATGTGAAGATCTAATAAAAATTACAGGCCCTTTGCACAAATCCCCAAGCCACAGTGGCACAATGTGGAAGAATTTCGATCCTGGAAATTTGTATTGAGGGAAGAGATTCGAGCGCTTGTCGATAATGTATTGAAAAATCAAGATTCTCCTACCGGCATTTTGAGAGTCTTTACCAGCGGCCAAGCAAACGGCTAACAGCTAATGCAATACTAACCTTAAACTCGGTAAGTGTATTAATACTACTCTACTTTCTTGATTTCTTTGTCATAATATTTCACTTTAATACTAAGAAGTTGGAAGACAAGCCTGTTAAGACAATTTATATATACCTCAGTTACAAGTGTATATATCGATACACATCACATGATTGCACACATATTCATGCATGAGCAACTATTTGTCTATATGTCATATACATAATATGATACTAAAGCCAATATGGGGTAGTGATAGCAATTCAAACATTTCTATCATCCAAAGACTCCAAACGACATACTTCATACTATCTCAAGAGTACCCTGGTATGTAAGAAACAGTGAGACTCATGAACACCTTGAAGGGAAAATAGCAAAATAAGCAATTTGTGAACTCTCAAAAAGCTATCACTGTCAATTAGCTCTGCATTAACTGCTCTAAGTTAATAAAGTATACATATCAAAGCCGGCACCCGGAGACGCAGGTAAGCGCATTACTTCTCACCCTGAAATAATACCACTGCGGGGACTTTTAGCCTAGCTAGGGAGCAAAGGATTCATGATCCCCCGTATGACGAAGTGGATGTGTTCTGATTCCTGGGGCACATTCAGGCACTTTTTGCGCTGGATCGGACTGGGCGTAACTCTGTTCTAAGTCTCAGCCTTTCCTACACAAAAGCGCGGGGCACATGGGAGGAGGGTGGCTTTAGTGGGTATTGGGGGCTGCCCGTGCAGTTCCTCGGAGTCGCCACACAAGCTGAGTCGATCTCGGGTGGATTACTATCACATACGTTAATGCCGCCCCCGACCAATTAAGGTCTGATCCCTTGCCAGGACCCAGTATTGTGCATAAACAGCATTTCACCCGTCTGAAAAAAAAATGTACATATCAATCTCGGCTGAAGAGGCATGATATTCAAAAGCTACAAAAAGAGGACTTAGTTTGCCATAAATCAAGTAATGTTCTCAATGGAGAACACACTCATTAATAAAAAATGAATCGCAACAAAATTTCAACTTAAATTTTTTACGGATAGATTGTTAATGTACTTGTCCAATTTGAAAACCTGTCTGTAAAACTTTAAGTTAAAATTTTGTTGTGATTCATTTTGTTACTTGTCAGTTGCAGTTTTCCACTTGTTCATTGACATTTCACTTTTAATGTGTCCAAGCACACATTTTTATTATTTATAGTTGTTGGTTCATGTCATATCTTGTTTGCCTGTGTTCTTCTATGTCACTAATGGCCCAAGCGGAATGTCAGCACTGGTTATTTAACCAGCAGTTTTGATGAGCTAATGCCAATTTAGGACTGTATTTACTTATTGTTTTAGTTTTAACAAATCTTTTTCTTTCTTACAAATGAATGTTTTTGTTTACATAAAATTTTAAGAAGATATTAGCTATTAACTCCTTTATATCTATCTATCTGTCTGTCCTCATGACATACCTGGTCATAACCAGGGCACATGCCAATTACACACTTGTCTATAGATTTTTCCTAGAAGTTAATCTATATGGATGAAATTCAACTCGAATTTGTATTTTATATAATTATAATAACAACCCACAAACGTCCCACTGCTGGGCTCAGGCCTACCATTTTTGGAGAAATCATATTTTATATGCCGCTATCGAATGTAGCGACTGTTGCTAATTGAACCTAAATATCCATGCAGGAATGGAGGAAGAATACAATTTCCTGCGTTGGGGCAGCGTGTCGTAAGAGGCGACAAAACGACCCACAGCCAGGTGGTAGGTCATTTGTCCGACAGGTTGGGTACCACCCCTGGTCTGGAGTATGCCGCCATAGCAACCTTGAGTTCACCAGGTTCCAGTCTCCCTTAAGAGAGGAGCATTTGTAGCACCTTTGGTGTTGCAAATAAGGCAATGGTAACCGCTTTCCATCAAGTGGGCCATCTGCCTGTCTGCTGAACTCAAGCAATAAAATAAATAAAAAAATCTCTAATCATAATCCAAATTCTTGGTGAATTTATTTTGAATTTGTTCTCTTTCAGATTGGACATGAAATTCAATGTGCTTAAGGAGTCGATAAAGTGATTTTCCTGCAATTTGATAAAGGAAGACTTAAAGGTTAGATGACCGATCGTTATGCGCCGGGAATACTTCATGGCGGTAAAGGACTCATGAGTAAAAAATAATATTTTGTGTTATATTATATATTTTTGTTGTTATTATTTATATTATATATTTGTATGTCTTTCAAGACTGCGGGCCATAAGAATGGCCCGGACTTTTGGAGGGCTTGCGTGGGGCCATGGGGAGGCCAACACGTAGAGGCCCCTTGACAAATTTAATGTAAATATGTGGCGTGACAATATTATATATTATTATTATTATTATGTTGTATTATTATGTTATTGTTTAACTACTTAAAAGATAGTCACACAGTTTATTCGTGCGACAAACTGCAATAAATATTACCTTCAATTAATTTGTGGTATATTTGGTTCCTCTAATTAACAATTGATTGATTGATTCTTGTTTAGAGAGTATACAATGCACAAAGGATACATTACTTTAATTTTTTGTCTAGGTCCTATTTACTTCCAGAAAAATCTGACTATCCCAATAAACAAATATTTTTTTTATTTTCCGTGATGATAAGATTTTTTAAAAAGGTTTTTAAATACAAACAAGCTTTTGATATCCTGGGTATCATGTATCGGAGTGCTGGCCAACACAATTAAAACGAGCCCAAACATGACGGGCTTATTTAGTTTAGTGCAAGAGTTCCTATGGCCACCTTCCGACTCCATCATCAGATCAGCTCCAAGGTACCTTATTGCATTTCCACGCGATATAGATATGCTTGCGATATTTCAGCTCAATCGGAAACCGGCAAGTTGGTCAAATTTCATTTGTAAGATTCCACCGTAAAGGCTGGTAATGGCTCACAATGTTGCAAACATCTATTGGCAACAGTAACCATTTTGCATTAGGTGTGCCATCTGACAAATTAGTATGGTAGCTACTCAATTTCTGTTGAGGAGGTGATGATGATGATGTGATGATGGTTGCGTTGTTGCCGTTGAGCGGTGTACGGGTCAATGAAAGAGATTGTTTGCGACGTACACCTTTAATCACACACACACTCTCAATGTTACAATATTATAGTTCAGAAGGATTTTGATATGAAGGCAAGCAGCGAGCGCGAAAACTAATGTTTTGTACACGGGCACGTATGTCGTGCGGTCGCGTTGAAGACGTGAGTCGGACTGTGTCGAATTGACCCGAAATATATTCGGCTCTCGGCTGTTTCGCGGCAAGTGGATTGCCGCGAAAAATTGTGGGCGCGATGTCATAAAACGGCGCGATGTTTTGCTTGCCACAGATAAATATTGGTTCCGCGCTTGCGTGCTTGTTTTTATGTTGGCACTAATGTCGCCACACCACCCACCCACGGTGAAAAGTACCCCCAACAAATAATAAAATAAGTCTTACAATATTTAAAAAAAAACTTATGTCTAAAATATTTACATATACTACACATCCACGGGCGTCTTGAAACGAACATGACGTCCCGAGCGAGTCACATACTTGGGATGTGGTGAAGATGTGCTGGGGAGTAGTGGTGGATTGGCCTGAGCCGGAGTTGTTGATGGGGTTAGAGTAGGCGGTGTGGATGGAGCGTGAAGTGGAAGTGGTGGAAGAGGAGGTGAAGAAATTTGAGCCCCCTCTAACTCGGTGAAACTCTGTTCTATGGAGATGGCTTCTATTCTAGCCATTGTGTCAGCAACCACATTGTCCTCTCCCTTTATATGTACAATGTCTGTTGTAAACTGGGAAATGAAGGACAGCTGGTTGAGCTGAACAGGAGGAAGCTTCTCTCGACGTTGAGTGAAAGAATAGATGAGCGGTTTGTGGTCCGTGTAGATTGTCACGTGTTGAACCTCGAGCAGGTAGCGAAAGTGTTGTACGCTTTCGTATACCCCGAGGAGTTCACGATAGTACGCGGGCCATTGTGATTGTTTGTCAGTAAGTTTCTTACTGAAAAAGGCCAAAGGCTGCCATTGGTTGCCTATCTTCTGTTGGAGGCAAGATCCCACGTGAACTGAAGAGGCGTCAGTGAAGAATCCCAGTTTAGCGTCGCTGACTGGGTGAGCAAGGAGAGTAGCACTCACGAGGCTATCCTTGCACTTCTGAAACGCGAGTTCAAGTTCGGGCGTCCATGGAACTGGCTTGGGTCCTTTGAGTTTGGATGCAGCTAAGGCATCTATGAGCGGAGCTTGCAATTCTGCTGCCTTTGGGAGGAATCGGCGATAAAAGTTTATCATGCCCAAGAATCTGCGAAGTCCTTGCACGGTTTTCGGCAAGGGATAATTTTGCAGAGCTTCGATCCTCTCTGCAGGCGGGCGTGTACCGTCTTTGTTGATATGGTAGCCGAGGAAAGTAACCTCGTCGACGCCGAAAATGCTTTTTGATGCATTTACTACGCAGCCATAGTTGACCAAACGCTGGAAAACTGTACGCAGGTGTTCCAGGTGGTCTTCTGGTGTCTTTGAAAAGACCAGTAGGTCATCAACATAGGCGTAGCAGAAATCGAGTCCCCTAATGACTTCGTCAATGAAACGCTGGAACGTTTGTCCTGCGTTTCGAAGACCGAAGGTCATGAAGGGAAACTCGTACAGACCGAATGGTGTGGTTATTGCGGTCTTGCAGATGTCAGGTTCATGAACTGGTAATTGTTGGTAAGCCTTTACCAAGTCAATTTTGCTGAAGATAGTGGAACCTGCGATGTTGTGTGCGAAGTCGGCGATATGTCTGACGGGATACCGGTCTGGCACAGTTCTTGCATTGAGAGCCCGGTAGTCGCCACACGGTCGCCACTCTTGGTCCCCTTTCTTCGCCATGTGTAGAGGAGAAGACCAAGGACTGTCCGAAGGTCTAGCTGTTCCGCAATTGACCATGTCCTCAAATTCCTTTTTAACTGCTACCAGCTTCTGAGGTGTGAGGCGACGTGGACGGCAAGAGACAGGCGGGCCATCGGTAGTCACGATGTGATGAACCGTGGTATGCTTCACTTGCCGTGGGAGGCCTGGAGGTCTGGTCAAGTCCGGGAACTCAAGGAGTAGCTTGGAGTAAGCTGAGGATTCCATGACTGACACGGCTTTCACGCTAACTTGGTTGACTTGTGCAATTGTAGCAGCAGTTGTCAAGCTTGTGTTTCCGTCAATTAGGCGTTTGTGGCGGAGATCTGGCAACAAATTGTAGAAGCTAAGAAAATCCGAGCCTATTATTGGGATTTCTACATCGGCGATGGTGAAATTCCATTGGAAGTTCCGATGCAAGCCCAGATTGAGGCAAAGGGATATGCTACCGTAGGTGTTTATGGTGCTGCCGTTGGCTGCGGCCAATTGGTAATCCGTTGCTGACTTGGCACGACCTTTGGCTAACCGTTGAGGATAGCAGCAGAGGTCGCTATCTGTGTCAATTAGGAACCTGAGCCCTGTCGTCTTATCTGTGACGAATAACCGGCGGCAAAACGTGTTGCAGTCAGTCGCCGCATCTACTGACTGCATTTTGGGTTTCCCTGATCTTGGTTTACCCAGGAGCAGGGGTTAACGCACTTCTTGGCCTTTTTGTGGTATGTCTTGTGATACCAGCATAAGGAGGTGGAGGGTGAGGAGCGGGTTGAAGATCTGGAGCTAGCTCTGGATCTGACTGGGTCACGGCCTTGACGTGGACGCGCCCGAAATTCTGCCGTTAATGCTTCTACCTGCTTCGTAAGCTGTTCGAAGCGGTTGGCGAGCTCAATGAGCTCAGGAGATTTAGTTGTAACGGCGTGAACCGCAGGTGTGGCCACTTCCAAGATCTTGTCTGCGATGTCGGCTGCCTTTTCCAAAGGCAGGTCCTCCTGTGCAGCTAAAATTGCTTGTACGTTTGCAGGAAGGCGACGCAGCCACAGTTGTCTGATTATCTCGTCGCTCCTGAAATCTGATCCTGCCAAGGACTGGAGGCGTCGCAAGAATTGTGATGGCTTGCGGTCACCAATGTCCTCCTCTCCGAGGAGCCGTCTGATCCTGTCCTTCTTGGAGGCAGAGAGGCGCTTGATGAGCTCCGTTTTTAGGTACTGGTAGCGGTTGGTGTCCGGAGGCTGCTCTATAATATCCGCAACCTCGTCGGCAATTCTTGAATCCAGAATAGAGATGACGTGGTTGTATTTTGTCCTATCTTGTGTGATCCCAACAAGTTCAAATTGAGCTTCCACCTGGCCAAACCAGACGGAAGGCTTGTCAGCCCAAAAAGCTGGTAATTTGACAGTTACTGCCATTGTCCGACTGTCTTGGCTGTCTTGTAGCAGTTGGAGTTGAGCTTGAAGCAGCTCTAATTGCTCTACAGGTGACGTCATTGTGGTGGAAGAAGGGAGTCCAAAACAGAAATCGTTACTGGGAAAGAAAGTAAACTGGAATGACAGGCTAGTGGAAGTATCAGGAGTTGATGTTAGAAAAGACCCAAGGGACACCGCGTGACAATACTAGCGATTTCTATGTATCAATATAATAATAATCCTAATAATATTTTATGTACAAAAGAAACAATTTACAAAATACACACCTATATACCTAATACACAAAAGAAAGAAAAAAAAATATTACACGTCTAGAAAAAAAGTACACAAAACAATAATAAATTTAAACATGAAAACACAATTAATATAAAATAAGTAAGTACACAAAAGACATGAAGAATTTAAGGATTAATATGTAATGTAATGAATATGTATAATAATTATTTTATCACACCAATAAATTATTATTAAAAGTTTGTTTACTAAACAATTATTTATTTTTAAAAAATGTACCTAATAAGTCTTACAAACTTAGGTAATTAAATATGTATAGACAATAATTCAGTACGTAATCAATATTTATAACCGAAAAACGTAGTCCGAATATATTGTACCGGGTAATAATCACTTCACTATTTTGGTTTACTTAGTTTTGTACTTTTGCTTGTTATAAAAAAAAAATCGCTCACCGATAACTGCAGAACACTTAACCTCGATGTAATATTGGCGCGGACCCGATGTGGTATTGGCGGGAACTCCATCTGATGTTGGCGCGCAACAGCTGACGGTTACGTTGTTACCGGGCGCCAATCGTTCTTTGTTGCTAAGCAACCAGCCGATGGTTGCCTCGTCGCCAGCCGCAACTGTTGTTGTTATGCACCGATTTTGGGCGCGTAAGTCAGAGTTGGCGGCAAAAATTATAACTCGGAGTTGTTGTGGTGGCGAAAATTACTCGTGTCCGCGATGCTTGTTTGTAAAATATGTCGCTGTTTGGCGTTGGCTGGCAACGCTTTGTTGTAGCGATAGTATCACCCGTCCGTGGTGTGTTGTTTAGGGCGGTCTATACCCGAGGGTGCAGGGGATGAGTGGCACCCGGGAAAGAGTGGTGTATGCAGGTAGCGATAGACGTGACACCGCTGGCAGGAACCGGCGTATGTCCGCTCTGCACTTGTAGAAGTTACCTTGGACGTGGGTGTGGTTGACGAGTCCTTGTTTTTCGTTTCGTGCGCGTTGTGCTTGTGCCTTCTTGCGTGTAGGAGGTGGTCACCATTTGAGGTGACGTGATGATGATGATGTGATGATGGTTGCGTTGTTGCCGTTGAGCGGTGTACGGGTCAATGAAAGAGATTGTTTGCGACGTACACCTTTAATCACACACACACTCTCAATGTTACAATATTATAGTTCAGAAGGATTTTGATATGAAGGCAAGCAGCGAGCGCGAAAACTAATGTTTTGTACACGGGCACGTATGTCGTGCGGTCGCGTTGAAGACGTGAGTCGGACTGTGTCGAATTGACCCGAAATATATTCGGCTCTCGGCTGTTTCGCGGCAAGTGGATTGCCGCGAAAAATTGTGGGCGCGATGTCATAAAACGGCGCGATGTTTTGCTTGCCACAGATAAATATTGGTTCCGCGCTTGCGTGCTTGTTTTTATGTTGGCACTAATGTCGCCACACTGTCAATATATAAATATCACTCTTTTGCAGCATAGAAAATACACCTTCAAGCCAAACATATAATTATGTAGTAGGTTTCAAGCAAAACACTTCATTCTGATGTGACCATTTAATAACTATTACATATTTAGTCGTTAAAAGCAAAATAGTAAACTACTATGTTTCAAAGACTCATATAGTTGAGTAATTTAGTGTGATACATGTGTACAAAGCGCAGCAATCTTAATACTGGTGCACATTAAGGTGGTCGTTAAAAATTAAATTTCTTGCGGCGCCCCCTAAAAAGCTTCCTTTTAATGAAAAAACACTGGGATTTTATTTTCTAATTTTTCAAGTCAAGACAATTCCAAGTTAGAACTAAAATATAAGAAAAATTGAAAGATATGCTTGAATCACGAAGAATTTTAAACTTGTATGACGTGACATACTCAACAAAGCGTGGTTTCATAGGCCAGGATTAGTTGAAGATTCGTTTATTAGTAATTTTTTACCAGCACCGTTCGCCCCAAAACGGGATATAATGCACTTTCGATTCCGTATATAAGTTGTATTGGCATTCATATTTGTAGAGCCCATCTCCCTGAATCTCCCATGATATGGGAGATTCAGGGGGATCCAGATCAGAATCCAGTGGAGGAGGAGGATCCGGCGGGGCCGACCATGTCGGAGATCCCTATGAATAATGTTAAAAAAAGAGAAAAAAAAGCTTTACCTTTAGGTTATGTTTACAAGTGTTATCAAAAGAAAAGAAAATAGAACAAGAAAAGTATTGTATTATTAAAATTAATTAGAAAAATTAAATAATTCTGCCCACACGTGCGTTAACCACAAACTGAACCTGGACCTAAAAACATTTTCTATATTTAATTTGAGTAAAAAGTAATAGCAGTTTGTTACACAAGGGATGAAAGTGTCAGGCAATGGATGGTTTTGCGCCCGAGTGTATAGGGTGCTGATAGTTCGAGTGCCTAAATAGGTCTTTTACTCGAGGTTGACACTAGTTTTCATTTCGATTATGAGAAAAGTAAATAAACACTAATAAGTTAAATAGTAGTTGTACTACTTTCTCTAATGAAATCTTGCATTAAATCCATATCCAAATCTGATGAACTCATTTACTATGATTAGCATAGCATAGCAAATTTCTTTTTCTATGTCAAAGAAAATTGTTTTCGCAAGGTGCATTCAAAGTTTTTCTTTATTACGTATTATATTTTATTGTAACCGTAATGTCAGATGTATTTGGAAACAAATGTAGATTTTTGTGTACAAACAATTTGCCTTCAAATATATACAGCGATGGAACAGTGAGTAAACTATATTTGACCGCGTTTACCGCTATTTACGGTTTAAAACTACGTTTTTTTGCTTTTTCGAGTTAGGTGACTGTAATTGTTTTGATTGTTTAAGTATGTTCTGTTCTTGTGCTAGTACTCCTGCTGGTGTATGGTCGCTTTTTGATGGCGTTGATTTTTGAGTGCTTGTCTTACATTTAATGAGGCTCTTGCTTATTTTAATAATTGTTCATTATTGAGCTTTAGTTTGGTATTTTCGAGTGACAAGGATTCGGTCTCTTTATGGGCTTCTTTTAATTCCATTTCCAGTGCTTCTAAACGTTCTTTGTAAGTTGTCAGCTGATCAATGACACTATCTGTGGTATTTAATAAACTGTTAAAGGTACCTACTAGCTAGTTTTTGAAATATAATCTCACTATCGTTCTGGTCAGTAATATTTGAGTTCGTACGTAGCACAGACAGTATTGCGTAAGACTAACAACGTTTCCTGAGTGAATTTTTAAATATGGCGAAGATTTCAGCTTTTCTGACGTCAATGGGCAAAGAGTTCCTAAGTATGACAGCCTGCATGGCGAAGGAATTGGAATAAAATGTTGAAGAGTGTGCAGATGCCATTAACAGGAGATTATTAGTGGAGCGCAAATTAAGGGTGTGTGACGTATAAAGGAAATTGAAACAATCGTTAACACGTTCGCGTCAGCAATCCTGCTTCTGAATCTATAGGCTCAGGCGCATCTTTTTCTCATACAAGTTTAAGAAACGTCTAAAGACGTCTCGCCGTAACACATGTATCTTAGTACTACATTATGTGGCGCAACGTTATTTCACGTCCGTCTTCTATACACGTTGCCGCCACGGGGGGAACAGGTAAGAAAGAGCACGAGTTCACACGATATCGATTTGCCGGACGGATCTTACGATATAATTTTTTTCCGAAATACAAATTATTATTATTTATCAGTTTTATGGTACGACCGGTAAAGCCAGAAATCATTAAAATTATCTATTTGAACATTTTTATTAGTATAAGACTTAAATCAGAAATTTTAAACAACTTAAGTATTCATGCCTACATCGGTACTCAGTGGTGTTAGCGGTGTGTTTACTATCCACTTGCACGCAGTTGGGTATATAAGGGTGCGAATGAAAACTACTGATAATATAAATCAGTTTTTTTTAAATTTTACAACAAAAACATATATTTACAAAAGTTATTCGACATAGATTCTGTTTCATCTTGCGTTTCACCATCGGAACTAGAGTCGGAGTCGTTCTGCAAATTTATTACAAAAGGTTCGATAATATCATCGAACCTACTATCATGATTCCAGTATGTATTTTCAATTTTGTGGACATGATCATCACATCTCTGCCATTTTTCTGCCGTGAACTCCGAAAACAATTTGGTCAATATGCTTATCTTTTCATCTAGTGAAGAATTGATATGGTTTTGTGCTGCGTTGTTTTTAATGTCCGCCCAAACCAACTCTATCGGATTTAAATCTGGATGGTACGGAGGTAAACGGAGAACAGTATGGCCATGGGCTTTTAGGAGTTCGTCAATTCTGTACAGGGGTTCTTTTTGTGTATTATTGATAAGAAGTTGCAGTTGAGCTTTTGTCATAGATTCCGAAAATTCAACATTGGCGCCGTAACCAGTCCTGCATTTCAGTTTTGAGGCTTGCTATAGTTGGCTTCTTGTCAACCTGAACGCTGTGGTAAGACGCGTTGTCCATTACCACTACAGAATTCGGCAGCAACTTATCTTTTAATTTTTCATGCACCCACTTGTAAAAAGTCGGCCCGTTCATGTCTCCATGATAGTCACCGGTCTTAGCATCTGATTTGAATATCGTCATTGCACCGTCAACCAAGCTATTTCGACATCCAGCGTGAAGAATTACCAAACGCCGTCCTTTCCCAATATCAGCATGAATTTCAGGTTCAAACGATGATTGCCAACATTTACTCACATTATGACTGGCATTAATATATGTTTCATCGAGGAAATATATGTTGCGGTTCTGCATTCTGTAGCTTCGGATTTGTGTCAGCTATTTTTTCCGCCACACTGCAATTAGGCTGCTCTATAAGGAGATGTCTCTTTGATTTTCATTTTTTGTAACTGTAGCCCATTGTGTGTAAAAGCTTTCTAAAAAATTCTCGACCACAATCCAATATGCCATCTTGTCTCAAACTTGACAGTAACTTACGAATTCTTGGAACTATTTTTTTGAATTCGTAAAACTGATGAATTGTTCTTCTGATAACTCCTAAATCAAAATCATCAACAACATATTTTTTTTTATAACTTTTGGTTTTTTTGGAGAGTTAATTATTATTATTTAAAATCTTTATCACATAATTAATTTAGTCAACTCTTATTCAGCAAAGCTTAAATTATTATGTTTAGGTAGAAATAGCTATAGGTGCGGATTTATTTGAGTATGCCAATCTTCAAAACATGAAGGGCATAAAGCTGGCTTGTCAAGGCACCCTTTGCACCTGAAGCTGGTTTCCCTTCGTGTCTTGTTTTAAGTACACATCTTGCACTTCAAAAATATACTCCTTTTATCAGAAGGGTTTTTCTTGGGATTTTTTTTGGCCAGTGACGTGTGGTAATAGAAGTCCCTTGATATTGCGAGGATGGTCCAGATTCATATCTCACTTTCTTCTGATAGACATGATGTCTATGATGTTTTATTAAATTGGCTGGTTTAAAGTGACATCTGACATTATAAGTTTATGTATTAACGCTTCGCGAAAGTTTAGGAGTCCATAGCTCTTAGTGTTATATTTGACATATTTTTATAAATAAAAAAACTGTTCCAAACAGCTAGGTCGAAAATTACTTTTACCATTTTACAGTCTTACTCGGTGAAGAATAAGAATGAGACCATTTGATCGGCACGATCAATACTGTTACTGGCACTGTTAATCAAATAGTTAAGTTCGTTAAAACCGCTAATACGTTACTGAAAAAGTTAACTTCGTTAAAAGTTAAAGCGTTACAGTTCAGAAAATTTAATGCAAGTCAACGTTAATCGTTAATCCGTTACCATGTGATAAATATTGCATCTTATAAAAACTGTTGGTTCTGGAAGTTAACAGGTTAGAAACAAAAAAAGACGGGTATAATTATTAGAGTGTTTAATATTGTGTGAGTGTTTAGGAACAATGTTTTTTCATTCATATGGATGAAGGCTTAGAATTTATTTTATTAAGCTAGACTAGTTGCGTTCTGGATGAAACTCTAATTAGACAAACTCATGTTACTTAAGACGATTTAATAGTAATATAAAGACCAATTTCTATTTAGACGAACTGCTACATAGACCACTTATATCGTAGACGAAATGATACTAGCTCGTGCAATTTATCTGTCATGATATGATTATTCCCCTTCATAACCATCAATATGTTGAAGTTTTCGTCTGAAAGCGAGGATCGTTTCGGCTGTAGTATATGTTTGCCCGTGGAGAAAAGATGTTCAACTGGAGCGCTTCAGGATATAGCAGTATTATATTTAATAAACAGATTTGCGAATATCTTCCCCGAGGAATGCCGCATCATTTAACGAGTCTTTCAACTTTATGTCTAGTCACATTTTGACGAGACTGCGATTTGCTTTTTAAAGATTTGTTGCACTTAGGTTTTTCTTTAGACTGAATGGCAGCAATGAAAAAGCCATCCTCATCATCGTCGTTGTTGCTCGTTTTGCTGCCTTCACCACTTAAACTATCTCCGTCCTTCGAACTTTTGACAGCTTCTTGTTGTAACGCCTCTTGTACCTTTTTCCATGCATTTTTTTACTGCTTCTACTCGACTGATGTCATACGTTTCCAAAAATATCAACCGGAACTTCAGGTGAAAAGCTGCGGCAAGATGGCACTGTGCATCGTTCAGAAGTGATCCAAACCTCTTCGCTATGCCTTAATGGCATAAGGATTAACGATTAACGGACTTTAAAAAATTTAGCCGGAGTTAACGAGTCCGTTAACATATTTTTAAGTTAACTTAAATTTAACCAGTTACTCGAAATCTTAACTTCGTTAATTAACGGATTACCGAGTTAACGCCCAACTATGCTTAAAACTCTTTATAGGTCGAGAACCGTCTCGAAATCTTGAGCACGAGTGTTAGCGGTTTATGTTGGACTTGGAAGACCGATGTATATTGGCCCAAAATAACTGCTTCTGAAAGAGAAGAAGATAAATTTCTTCGTTCTTCTGAACACTCAGTTGATCAACTGTTGTTCATAGTACGATATTTTGTCTTCAAAGGTTCCTAATTCTGACCTTTCTGAACGATACTGGACGTTATCAGTAGAATCGTTTGCACTAGTTTCGGTGGGCTGCTCGTAAGTTGAGTGCTTGGAATTTCTGATTAAATCGATAGATTATCAGTATCACTATTAGACCCAGAAGGGTCTTATTTGGGCAGCTCACAAATTGGAGAGTATGGAATTTCTGTTAAAACCGATGGGGCATAAGCTTCCTCTGGGATTGCTTCAGGATTAAAAGAAAAGAAACCTGTTGCCTTAAAACTAATAACTATATTACTGTGTCATACATTTGAGCCAGACTTAACTAAATATTTTATGGAATGTTGCTTTTGTAATTTTTTTTCAAACCCATATTAAAAAAGTTTGGATTTGTTCATAATAAATAAATGTACCTTGTATCTATACCCACTGCAAATTTTAGATGACGGTTTTGGTGTCCAATCTGTTCGTCCTGTAGCTACAATCCAATTCCAACGTAAATTATCATGTTCAGGAAGACTGTAACAAGCCGTTAACACGTTCACTGTCCATGACCCACCCACCTGTGGGTCATTTTGGGTTGGAATAAACGTGGAAACACACGTGGATCACTGCTCTTTTCATACATATGGGTTCTAACTTCGTGGACGTAACAGAAACACCAACGTAGGAGCAGTGATATAGGTATAATAAAAAAACAATGAGCCATCGGTTTTATTTATTTATTTAGTACTTACAACCCTGTGAAAAATTAACATAAAAATAACCGATGAAGGCTGGTGTTTTTCTAATGAGTTTCATTAAAACATGCAAGACACAGGGGTTTCTTACAGAAAAGGCATTCTGTCTGTCTTTTTCGATTTTAGATGTGCCTCAGAAACTGAACGATCTTCGACTTTTTTGTAACATCCACTGCACCTTTTTCGGTAGATTCTGACATTCAAATGCCTTTTTAATTTTATGAACTTATGGACCTCTCTAGTAGTTGAACTTCTGGTGAATGTAGCCCTTTCAGACCGAAGCCTAAACTACGGGGAAATATGTGACTATTAAACTTGATTTAGGGTAATTTAGAGTCGTTAATTTCAAATTTAGGAAAAAATATCAAAAAATTTCCGGCGCCATATTGGAAAATTCGCATACCACCAATTGTATCACACCGTACCCTTCATTTCTTACGTACAATTGAGACTGCCACAATTATATCACACTGGGCCCATGTTAACCCTGATACAATTGTGATGCATCACAATCGTATCAAGGTGGGTCCAGCTAATTGTTTTACTTTATTTTAGCTGAAGGAAAATAAATGTAAAAACATGAAAAATCAATAATATTTATTAGTGAGTTACAAAATCGTCATGCTCAACTAAAGAGATTATTAATTCACTAAAATAACGTGGAAATGAGATCAAATATGCATAATTTCCAGGAAATGAGATCAGTCTTCTAAAATATTTATACTTGGTATTCTAATACTTGTTATGAAAATCAAAGAAACAATTTCGGTCTTTAGTGAGGCAAAGATAAATGTTGTACTTTTTGCAACGATAGCGACTTCGGCTGCTGCAGCCGGGAGCGCGACAACTACGTGGTTGTTTCAGAGTGTCAAATACAGGCCAATGGTTGAAACCGTCATATTGGCGATTGACTGAGGGAAGAGCCTTGACTCTGTACGAAGAGGTGGATGGGTATTCCAATAAACCTAAACTAAACTAGGTCAAGATTTTTCATTATATTATTAATTTTACTTACTTAGTTTTGTTGACTTTAGTAAAAGTGGCGTCTCGCTCGCTCATGGCAAATATGTCCACTATCCATCACTCTCATCATTTTGCCGTAAAATTAAGAACCTACCAAGAGCTTGTGCGGATAAAAAACATTTGAACTGAGTAAAATGAGTTAGCAAAAATCGGGTTACTTAAGGTTTTTATTTTTTTTACTCGTTTTTTTAGTATGAAACTAACAAGTATTGTACCATTTTACAATCCTGATTAAATGTGCGAACTTTTAATGACACTTGCCATGTCACTTTAGTACACTTTTTTTAAAGGAGGGCCTTTCAAAGTCGACAAATTTTGAAATTTTGAAATTCATAGTATAACAAATAGTCTTAATTCTAGAAAACTTGGGGCAATCGTGTCATTATTTTTGACTGTGGTTCTAGAAATATTATTTAGGGTTACGGTTCCAAAGTTTAAATGAACAAAAATAATACAAATTAACCACAACAACCGAAAAATGGTTACAGTTTGACCAAATTTCTAGGTTTTTCTTAAATGCCCACAATTTTCAAACTGCATGGGATAGATTTTTTTTCTGATTTTTCTCATGATGGTTACAATCAATCCTGTCACCCCGTTTCGGCTTGACGTTGAGTTCTGGAACACCCTGTATGATTGAATGCTAAGTAAAGAACACTATTTCTCGTTTTTTGAAAGCAAAGGCTTTAGTCCATGGAAGTAATAAGTACTGCGTACAACGGGAATGAGCTGTTGTCGCAAAATTGAAGCCGAACGAGAGCTCAGTAACTGTACCTCTTATCCGTCTCTGGCGATGGTGACTACATTGAAATATGATTTAAGGACAGTAATTATAAAAAATAATTTGTGATCTGACGTCAGCAGGTCATTGCTTCAGATGGATTTTCATCGAAGATGCTTATGATAATCTTGCCCTTTGCGGCACTATGCATTTCCTGTTTTTGCTGCTTTTGACACTCGCGTCATATACGTAGGTACTTACCTACTGATCCTTGTGGGACACGGCATGCAGCTGGACTGAGATAAAATTACGATAAGCTACCTATTGTGGTATACTTTATTAATTAGGTAAGAAAAAAAGTTTACATTTAAGGTGAATTCTAAATCAGACATTGCCAAATAAGACAGTCTTGTGAACTTTCTGCCGCAAACCCTTTTTATTCCTTATGTGTTTCATTGATTCTAATTTTGCATTATGAGTTAAACGTAAATTGATATATGAATTAGCTATCGCCTTCACCAATTGAATGTCATGTGGATTTTCAAATATAGATTGAGGAGGATGTGTTGTATCTAACAATTTATGTAGTTTGCTATAAAATTCTTGGGCAACACACATGATAATTTTATTTTGTTTACGTTTTGCAATGATTAATTTGATAATGTAATAAACAGTTTTTCAGTGTACTTCAGAATTTCGAATACAAATTTGGAAACATGCTTAAGTTTTCCTCGATCAATAGAAGCAGTAAATGCAGAAAATAGTGATATGTCGACACAGTACTTGTGATCTATGGTCTTGTGATTCAATAACACCACACGACAATTTGAATAAGAAATTTTGTCAATCGTCCCATTCACGATATATCCAGCAATATAATAAATAATGTTCGTTTAAAATTTTAAACACAAGCGTTATCTACGAGATCCAACAAATCGTCTATTGATGTCGACTGATCTTTATTACATTCTTCCACAAGAGTCCTTTTTTGTTACTAAATTCGAGTACAGAAGTCAATTCATAATCATCAGTGGTGTAATTGGCATTTATGCTAGGATTAATACTATTTTTGTACAATAACTCGCAAAATGTATTGCATTGCAATGGGGTTATCGGTTGCTCGGCAGCGAGCTCTCACGCAAGAAAAGTACATCTCTAGATGGATCTGGGAACATTTATAGGTTAAGAAATAGTTGAACTCGTCAGACTGTAACAAATCCATAGCCGAATTTTCGAAACTAGAAATATTCACAATAAATCCCAGTACCCGGCGTCTTACGCCGATGCTCTAAATATTTTTACCGTTTACTTTTAACGTTAACAAATACGGTTTTGGTTTCTTTTAAAATATTCATGTAAACATCTTTGTTTTGAAGTCGTAGAGGCGACTTGAACCCTCTTCCAAATGGATGTTTACAGTTCATGAGGTCGAATATTCTATCCAATATCTTAATATACTCAACTGTGGCGTCACTACCAGCAAATACGAATTGCCACTGTCTCATAAAATATATGGCATCCGCCGAGGTGTTTAAAAAAGGTGCACATTTCTGGCAATATAAAGTTACAGCCCAAACATTCGTATGTTGAGACATTTGTTGCTGTCCCATCACATGTGAGTGATCTGACTATAACATTTATATTCACTTAAAAGCGCACGGCCGTCAAAATCAATTGCGCTTGCACATTCGCACTGATTTTATTAATAAAAAAATACCCTATAGGGAATTTAAATCGTCCGGACAAAGAAACTATTTGGAAAACTAAGACTTTTGTAGCTAGTACTTCTGCGTCAGCTGATGCAATGCTATGATGAGCTAATTGCCATCGCATCAAATATTAGTTCTATATTCCGAAGCGAATCATCAT
This sequence comes from Dendrolimus punctatus, assembly GCA_012273795.1. Classification (NCBI taxonomy): domain Eukaryota; kingdom Metazoa; phylum Arthropoda; class Insecta; order Lepidoptera; family Lasiocampidae; genus Dendrolimus; species Dendrolimus punctatus. Next base: position 4,124,339 of record CM022546.1, on the reverse strand, counting down.
TTTCGACGGCAGATTTAATGAATTCTAATACTTCACTCATGAAACCAACATTGCATTCGTTGGTGGCTGACATTTTTCGGAGAGTGGCTAGATGATAGTAAGGCAATATGATTCCTTAAAAATACATAAGCTTTTGCAGAGTAGTAATACAAAGAGAAAGCGAACTGTTTCATTTCAGCACTATATCTGAAGTCTTTATTACTCTTGTCCGTGTAATATGTTAATTTATGTCTATAAAATTATTTTTGAACAAGTTTGTACTTCATCGTAATTACTATATTTTGTTTTTATGATATCTAGTAGATTTTGGAATTTAAAATCACGGCTACGTAATTTTTGCATCAGAATTCTCATTTTTTGCTTTAGCGGTTTACTCTGCAGATCATTTTTTTCAGTTTGTATACTGGTATCTTTCAATTTCAAGTTGCTCTTAGGTTGCATTTAATAAGATTTCTCAGCTAGAGGCTCTGCCGTTACGTTTATGATTTCCTGCTGAATACAAGGTTTCTTGGACGGTGGTTCTAGTGATAGCACAAGCTCGTCAGATTTGCTACTACAGGGTATCTGAATATCACATAATACTCCTATCTTCTTTGTTGCTGGCTGTAACAGAGATCATCAGGTCAAATAAGTATACTCAATTCTATGATCACGATGAATACTGAGGTAGGTATCTTGTACACAAAACAATTGGCTCATATTTTCAATGCGGCCTTAAGATTTTCAAGGTACTAACGATTTTAATCGATAGATATTGACGAAAAGTAACCAATTTCAAAAGGTATTGTGTGAGCAAATCATTAGTATTTGAGACATTTACAGTTTATTTTTATTTTTTTACAATCAGATATAAAATCCTACAAAAATTACTTACCAGCAAAAAAACAGACGGACACTGCATCACATTTTAATACTGGTCGTGATAAACAAGCAACAAAATCTTGAGCTTTAAAATGTTTGCTACATACAACTGATACATCGGTCAGTTTTCAGGTAGAGCTCGTGGGTATAATATTTATCCATATTTCCCTAACATTAGGATCTTTAGGAAATCTCAAATTGAAGCAAAGTTCTTTTAATAGAGAAAGGAATAAAAAATGCATAGGTATTTAAGTTATTTCTTCTTGAACTAGGATTGGATAGTCATGCTTGGTCACCGTAATTCTTCACTAACAAATCATGTTTAAAACCGGTACCTGTGAAAAGATAAACCGAGTCGGCGATTTCATGTGAGGTTGTCAGGTCAGGTGTCCGTATTTCATACAAATAAAAGAAAACCTATACGCCAATCGCAATTTTTTTGCGTTAATAAGCACGTAGCAACAAATAATATTGCTTTAACATGTCGGTAATAAATTATTATTTATATTTAGAAACATTTTAGAAGTAAATGTTTTTACTTCATTATACATCAATCGCATATTTTTCTACAAACAGCGAAAGGATTGAAATCATCTTACCTCTGGCAACTCTAAGGCCGCAAATTCGGCGGCGCATGCTGTTAAGCGGCGTGATCAGTGTTTTGGAGTTTTAACGTTTACAAGTAATTTTTTTTTTACTATTACAGTATATTTCATTACAAAAATACAAAATTAATGATAAATAAAGAAAAATATTTGATTAGAAAACTAAAAATATATCAATTCCCATAGAAAAAGTTTGGCCCCTCCTCTGGCTCAAAGTTACATTGGGTCCATTTACCTTTTTCATCTTTTGTCTCCCATTTATTTGTTCCTATCCTCACAAAATTCTCTTTCTCTCCAATAAGCTCATCTTTCATCTTTTTCAACGCATATTGTAATTGTGTGGGCTCACTCGTAAAGTTTAATGCGCTTTTCCCTGTAGTTATATATGTCAAGAACTCTTGAGTAAAATGTCTCTTTCTAAAACCTGTAAAGGAAGGCCTACCGATGGACATTGGATCAATATTTCCAAGAGATCGAGACATCAAAGATTGGGCCATCTTAGAAACATATTTAAATATATATATAATAGGCACCATTTTTATTTTTTGTTGTGCCCCTCTTTTAAAGAAAACAGAGTTCAGGTCTTTCCTTGTGTGCCATTTTGCCCTGTTTGTAATTTGCTTCAAGACATTGAAGTTATCCAAGTAAGTTCCGAATATTGCGTGGAAAACTGCTTCTGAAGTCTTTATAGGATCCGATCCACTCCTCATACTGAATTTGACTTTATAAGCATTGCAAAAATCAGTATAATATTTCAGAACAGCAGATCCCGAAAAACTCCATTGAACATTTCCTTTATTTTTCCACATATGAATGAAAAGTGTTAATGGGAAATAAGCTTTCTGTGTGGATCTTGCAGTTGTTAATAATAAAATGTCACCCAACTCTTTTAATACTCCAGAAACAGCGCCAGGATGATTTGCTTCTTTCAATGCCATAATAATTTCGGAAGACATTGGAAGCATTTGAAGACTATTTCCAAGTGCATTTCGCAATTTATCATAAAATTTGTCTTCCATTACTAACAAAACTGCCTGAGCAAGTGGCCCTAAACTTTTCAAAACACCTGTCCGTCTTTCCGGAGCAAGAGTGATGCCTTGTAGGAGTGATATATGTTGATTTGTGAGCCCATATTGAGAAATGTTTTGTGTGTTCTCTGCATTTTTTGGCATGATAATGATTTTACCATCTTTGTCACGCTTATATGCCTTTTTGGCAACAGAAGATCTAACTTTGAATCGAGTAACTCCCGTCCTTACTTCATCAAAAAAAGATCTAAATAGTGTTATTATTAACTTTATTTTAAAGTAAGTAACTAAATACAGCCTATATATTGAAATGAAAAACGATATGAGAGCTATCGACTGTATTTATTGAAAAGACGTGCGTGTACATGAATTGACAGATAATGTCACTTGAGTTTGACACTTGGCTTGCGTTCACAAACATTGTCATATTTCAACATCCTCCCTTGAACGTAAGCCCATGCTCATTTGGAGCTTAAGATGTCTTGGCCGGGGCAGGGCCTTCGTCAGGCAGTCAGCGACCATCAATTCTGAAGAGACGTATTGGACCTGGACATCCCCTTTTGATGTTACATCCCTTATATAGTGATGCCGGACATCTATATGTTTGCTTCTAGGGTGATATGCTGTACTACCTGAAAGTTTGATTGCACTTTGATTATCACAAAACATTACTATAGCGGTGGCCATGGAGGATGGCCACAACTCACTATGCAGCTGCTTAAGCCACATTGCCTCTTGGATAGCAGCTGAAAGAGACATGTATTCTGCTTCTTTAGTGGATAAGGCTATTGTTTGCTGCCGTTTAGAGTTCCAGGATATGGCAGCATTCTGAAATATAAAAATATATCCAGTACAAGATCTTCTATCTTCTGTACATGATGCCCAATCAGCGTTACAATATCCAGTGATTTTTTCATTTACAGTATTTATAAACATCAGCTGTAAACTTTTGGTTCCCTGCAGATACCGGAACACTCTTTTAATGGCAATCCAATGCTCTCTTGTAGGAGCTTTATTGTAACGACTCAATGTCTGTACTGTGAATGCTATGTCAGGTCTTGTTCCCTGTGATAATTATAACAAACATCCAATGGCTTCCAGATAGGGTTCATGGGACTGCTTTTGTTCTGAATTTTCTGTAAACTTCTTGTTGCATTCTAATGGTGTACCTATTTGTTTACATTCAATCATGTTGAACCTCTGTAGAACACTATCTATATATTTACATTGATCAATTGCAATTCCATTACAATAGTATTATATTCTTATACCTATATAGCATTCAGCTTTTCCCATTTCCTTAATTTTGAAATTTGTCTTCAATTTACACTTAACGTTTTGTGCAAGTACATCACAATTATAAAATATTAAAATATCATCTACATATATAGTTAAGTATAGTAGTTGAAATATATAAGGCTACTACAATTAATAATCAATGATGATAAGGATAAATTTGGATTTCTTAGATAGCTGGAAAACGTCTTACAATATCACAGACATCCGTCAAGTCGCCTTTACATGACATGACATTCTATTTATATTCCTTTGGTGGAGGTTTCTGCTAAGATGTAAAACCTCCGTGTAACATCCTCCCCCTCTGACCTAGATCAAGCGCCCTCGCGTCTAGGTCAGCTTCTTAGTTCTACCTCGCTTCCGTCGCTTATGAACAGGTGATTCAGTGCTCTCTACGTATAGACCTAACCGAAGCTGTGGTCTGTATCTGTACAAAGCGCTATCTGGTATGATGAAGCCTCGGTCCGACCAGCTCCTCCTCCCCCTAAACGGAACGTCGAATATAACATCACAAACCTCGGTATGCTTTTGTCGATTTTCTCGAAATTTATTTGACTTCGAGATAACTGCGTGCTGTGGTTTTGTCTTTGCAAACCAATGTGTTCTTTTGACATTAAATGCGTTCAGCTGTACAGGTTGATTTGTAGCCAATTTATTGTCCTCATTATCTCTCAACTCCTGTTTAGTTGGGTTGGTCACCTGTAAACACTTTGCTTTAGGTTTTCTAAAACATTCGTCGATATTGTGTCCAAATATTTTGCAATAAATGCATTTTGGTCGAATGCACTTAATTATTTTTTGACTTTTATTGTCATTATTATATGAAGTTGACGGTTTAACGTTGTCAGCGTTATTAATATAAGTCGGAGAAGGAGGTGGAGGTGGGCTAATAATAATTGGTGTTGCCGACGTGGTGTAAAGAGGGTGTAGGGCACTTACCTCTACCAACGCTTCCTCCACTGACCTGACTTTAGAAATAAGTTGTTCTAACCCGTTTACTGAATCGCGAGGTACTCTATCTCTAATTTTAACATTTAATAATCCGTATACTATATCTACTTTGGTTTCTTCAAGTAACTCGTAAGGCAATTTGGCTAGTAAAGACCTTAATCTACATACAAAGATGTCAGGACGTTCGTCAGTCTGTTCTTTAGAGAATATCTCACGAAATATTCTGTGTGCTGGTAGTTGTCTGCTGTACATCCCACGAAGTCGAAACAAGGCGTCGCTCCATGTGTTGACCGATGACTTGATGCCCTGCCACCACACGGCGGCGTCACCGACCAGCAGCATAGGCAGTCCTCGCAAAGCGTGGTCGTCGCTGATATTGGTACATTTTTTGTAAATTTCGATTGTCTCGATAAATGCCTCGAGTTCATCCATGTTTCCGCTCGTGCCATGGAAGCGAGCTGTGCATTGCGCGAAGTTGCCGGATTGCACCGTTGGAGTCCTCGGAGTCGCAGTCTGAAGTAACTGTTCTAGTAATACGCGATTATTTTCAGACTGGTTCTGCGTAATGTTTGCAACTAAAGTTTGCAACATATCACAAGACATAGTGATGTTTTGTGTCGTCATCGTCACTTCAGGTTCATGTGTACAGCCTGATGGTGTAGATGGGGATTCTTTGTCGTCATTCCTTGGTTCGCGTCTCTTCGGTGGCATAGTGGTAATAACGAAGTAATTAAGCGTTCCAAAACTAATACTCTACCGGTGATGCTTTTAGTTCCAAAGGAAAACTCGATACGATTTGTTCTTGCGGTGACTGTTTCTTCTAATTTCCGAATTTATTGATCTTATATAATTTTGATTCGAATTCCCAGTTCGGGCGCCACTATACTAGTTGAAATATATAAGGCTACTACAATTAATAGTTAATGATTATAAGGATAAATTTGGATTTTTTAGATAGTTGGAAAACGTCTTACAATATCATAGACATCCGTCAAGTCACCTTACGTGACATGACATTCTCTTTATATTCATAAACGTTGGTAGAGGTTAGCCCTGAAGAAAGAAACCTCCGTGCTACATAAGTACATAACTTTATTTTTGTCTTTTCTTATATAATAAACACAAGGGTCCATCTGTGACTTTATAAATCCTATTTTATGCAAGAATGAATCCATCTTTAAATTCGAAGTTCTACTTTGCTAAGTTTACTTGCTTGTTTCAGTCCATATATTGACTTGTTGAGTATATACTTGGCTTGTTTGATCGTCATAGTGAGGTGGTTGTGTCATATATAATTCTACATCTAAATCCCCTTGTAACAATCCTGTTATTGCATCTAATTGCTCTATTTACAGGTTATATCTGGATGCAATCGCTAGTAGATATCTGAGGGATGTCAGGCGCACTACAGGCGCATATACCATAGTATAGTCATTACCAGATATCTGTTTATAACCTTTGATGACTAATCTTGCTTTATACTTCTTAATGTTTCCATCAGCATCTTCTTTGGTTTTGAAAACCCATTTACATGGAATGGTATTCTTTCCCGATGGCAACTCACAAAGATTCTAAGTATTATTTTCCAGTAATGACGCATATTTACAGTTCATGGCTTCAATCCACTCCTGTGCATGTTCACTTGACAGAGCTTGTTCGACAGTTACAGGATCTGGTTCTCGCATTGATAGGCTCATATTTGACTCATTTTGGCAAATTGAGATTGAAATTGCAAATTATCCACACATTTCCACAAGTCCTCGTGTTCGAGGTACGTTTGTACGGCAAAACTCCATGTTGGGTAATTTTCACGGCCTTTAAGGCGCTCGATTTGCGCTACATTATTGCTAGACATCTTCATGAATACTAAAATAAAAGGCTGAAAAAAAAAATATGGCGTGTGTCGATACCGCCGGTACGTGGTACTTTTATCTTTCGCAATTTACGTGAACTTTACGTATTCCGGTTTACTTTTATAATCTAATCTAACCGGGCGTCTGGACCCATAACCTATTAACTTTATTTTAAAGTAAGTAACTAAATACAGCCTAGATATTAAAATGAAATACGATACGAGAGCTAACGACTGCATTTATTTGAAAGAAGAAGAGATGTACAAAAATTGACAGATAATGTCACCTGAGTTTGACACCTGGGCTTGCGTTCACAAACACTGTCATATTTCAACAAATATAGCTACCAAACTATCTTGGTATATTGTACCTTTATCTAATATATAAAATTCTCGTGTCACAGTTTTCGTTGCCATACTCCTCCGAAACGGCTTGACCGATTTTGATGAAATTTTTTGTGCTTATCCGGTATCTATGAGAATCGGCCAACATCTATTTTTCATCCCCCTAAATGTTAGGGGTAGTCCACCCCTAATTTTTTTTTTTGACAAAGTTTTTAATTTCTATTTTTTTATGATACAACATACAGAAATACATACAACCCTAGATTTACAACCCTCTACGATCAACCCCTATTTTTTACCGGGCAGGACGACGTCTGCCGGGACAGCTAGTGTTGTATATCATTTAGGGAATTTCCTGAACTAGTTTTATATGATGCATCAATGACTACTCTAAGAGGTGTGGTAATTTTTTCAGTATTTATCACTGCATGATAAGGTAATTACAGGATTCTGTAGTTACATTCAATCATGTGCCCTGATTCCTTAAGGTCTCTCATGAAATTTACATATTTTCTTTTTATTCAGGATCTCGCAAAAACTTAGTCTCTAAGGTTTTGAATCGCTTGTAAATTATAGAACTTAGTGGCCAAGGGCGGTCAAGGGTTCCTATGTCACTACAAAGTCACCATCAGAAGTCCTCTTATGCTTATGTTTCTATCAAATCTTGTTTTGTTTCATATTCTTTAAGTACTTCACTAATTTTTTCCAATCTAAATTCAAGCTCTAACAATTGTTTTACCGATAAATTATTCGAATCAAGCCTCGACATAAATTTCTTAAATAATTATAACGGGTTGGTATTAGTAATGTCAATAAATGAAACTGAATAGCAATTTACTTAGAATTCTTATTATTTCTTGCCTCCAAAATCAAATACACACACTCTAATGTCAAAAACCATCCAATCTGCCACCTGTCACCTCTCCTCTCCTCATGCCAGAAATTTAACGGCTTGGCTTGCCAGTCTTTTACATAATGTTAGTTTAGTCTTTATAACCTCTCTTTTTTTTATTAAGTTCTTAATTTTTGGATCTTGTAACAATGTATTATCGACTTTAGAATCGCCTTCGGCTTCTGAGCTCGACATAAAGTTTTAAATAGATTTTAGTATGAAATGTACCAGCTCACTTGTAAGCTCCTCTGGTACGTATGCTTGCTGTTACTAAGCTGTCTTCAATGATTAGTGGACTGTTTTTAATATATGCTTTATTACAATATAATTATTACACGTATGATAATGTATGCGTCGCCGGACGGTGTATGGCGGACTGCTCGCACGCGGCGCTCCCCTCTCTCCCCGACGTAACCGGTTGGCGTTAACATACTCCCGGCGTTGAAGATTTTTCTTCAAGAGAACTGATGGGCAAGCAGCAAATGGAATTGAAAGCACGACGGATGAATCCCTACTTCGTCCTTATGTCAGCAACCCTCGCGACACCGTCATTTCCTGATACGACGCGCTCTATCCTTCCAAGAAGCCATATCAGAGGTGGAGTGGTTTTCTCTTTAATAACAACAAGAGCTCCTTCTATAAGTTCTTCTATAGAGCTATGCCATTTGCTCTTATTCTGAAGCCAGAAGATATACTCGTTCGAAAAGCGTCTCCAAAAGTGTTGTCGCAGACTCTCCACGCGTTGAAATCTCTGCATACTGTTTATGTTCCGTGTGGAGATTACTGGATACGGCACAGAAGTAAGTGGTCTTCCAACAAGGAAATGTGCGGGAGTAAGAGGCTTAAGGTTAGAGGGTCGTTGGAAAGAGGAGATATGGAATGAGAGTTTAATGTTGCTTCGATTTGCGGTAAGCATGTAGTCATCTCTTTGAAGGCAAGTTGAATCAAATTTAAAATACGTACTCCTATGTGTGGCATGTAAGCGTGTATGAAAGAAAAGTATAAAATGTTTTAAAGGCATTAGAAGCGCCGACAAAGGTTAGGTCGTTATTTGAGAGATAGTATTCGGTTTACCTCGACGAGCAATAAGGCACCCGTGAGCAGTAGTGAAGGCCTCTTTCGACAAATCAGAGACAGGCTCTAGGTAAACTGCCCTTGTTGATATGTAAAAAAGATGCAAATATAAGATTTAAATAACCTTCCTCCCTTTCCTTCGCGGTCGGCTATAAAAATTGGTTATATTATATAAATATATTTTAAATTGATCGTATTTTTATATAATCATTTTTTTTAATATAATAAATCTTATTACATAAGCTCTTTTTTTGTCAAATATGATGCAATATAAATTAAAGTTTGAAATATAAATTAACATGTGAATTACGGTCAATATTAATAAGTAATTATTAATTTCTAGTAAGGGATCAATCTTCTCTGTATTAGACATTGAATGCTAAAGTGAAGAGTCAGAGTGTAGAAACGAAGGCCCTGACCACCATAAATATGATTCGCTTATGATGCTAACTCTAATTCCGAGAGATATAAGTTGAGCAGGATTCTATTCAGAAGGCACGTTTCGCCAGGTATTATCAGCAAAACCTTCCCGTATCTCCGAAACAGCATTCTTAATTAAATGTTTTAAACAAGTGGGAGAAGAATTTATCCAACCCAAAGCTTGTGCTAAATTTAGCTTCTACTAAACACCGGGAAAAGAGACCTAAACGTCCAAGACCTGTGCAACAGTAGAAAGAATATGTCTTTTTTTTAAAGTTTAAGTTTTAGACTCGGAATCACCACCAGATAAGAAGTCATCTACGTAATGTTAGTAGTCATGGCGCGCCGCGTGTAGTCATCCGGTGCTTCTTTGGGGAAAGACGTAAGACACCGGCTGTATAAAGGTGCGGATGCCGTGCCATAAATTACAGTATTTAAGGCGTAGATGTTGAAGAACTTGTGATGAATTCGATCTTCAAATAGTAGCTGAAGCGATCTCGAAGTCGCTAGCAATAAGAATGTGACGAAAAAAATTTTCAGTGCCAGATGACACTATGAAACCGTGTAAAGCTGCAATTTATTTCAAAGTTTTGTGTAAACGTATATGTTTTTTATTGTCAAGCTGATACAAGACGCAAGATAAGAGCGCCAGCCTAACTTTAACGTTTCAAAAACAATAGGGTTTTATGTTTCCCTAAATCAATATGTGAAGTGCCAATCACGCTCCAAAAGACGTCTGCTCCAACAAGTATGTCGATGGACGAAGGGACGCAAAAAGACGGATCGGCTAAACGAATACTGTGCCTTTATGTTTGTACTAGGCACTAAAGAAATTATTTTCGGCAAGACTAAACAATCAATGTCCATATTAAAGTCACCAGTAAAAGATGCTATACGAAGAACACAAGACCTGGTTGTTTTACACATTTGACTGTTGATGCCAGTTACGTTAGAATATATATCTAAGCTTCGAATAATTAAGGCGGCACTTCCATGAAGAGAAGTCCGTAACTAGTGAAGCTTATTTATTTCGTCATTACGTTTCTCATTATGTATGAGAGAAACATAAATATCCTTAAATTCTAACCAATCCTGATAGCCGCCGCTAAAGTGGGGTAAATTAATTTTAGGAAGTCTAACATTGTTTTGTCTACTATTCTGAACTACTAGAGTAGGGTTGTCACCTGAGCGTACCTCTGACGCAGAATCAGAACACTGCTGTGACAGCTTGCGATTAACAGCGATCAAATTGCGCGCTGCAGCGATTTGACTGTAGTACTGGCTTTCAAACTGCTCCCGGTCTGCATGCAGCTCTTCAGGTGTATCCGAGATGATCGCCAACTCACTCTGGAATTCATCATAAGCAGAATATGAGGATTCTAATTTTCTAATTCTTAATTCAAGCTCTAACTGCTGAGTATCGCTAAGATGTTCGTATGATTTAGCGTTTGCAAGAAAAGAAATGAATTGCGTAAGCTTTCCTTTAATGGAAGCCCGTTTTTAACAAGTTCCTTTATCTTTGCTTCATTTGCCATTTTAAAAGAGAAAGAGCTTTGAAAATGAAAGAAAATATCCACAGAAAGAAAAGATGTAAGGGAAGAAAGAAAAATAAACTTGAAATATGTGCAGTGAAAGTAAATTCAAGACTAAATACAAGTTTTATAAGTGTATTAAGCTACGCTATTAATGACTTCAATGAATGCACGTAGTGATAATGTAACTACATAGATATACGTATAAAATACCTTTACGCGTTCACAAAAACTCGGCGATGTCTTTATGCGGCTAAAAGGAAAGATTAACTTAAAATGTACCAATATGCAACAATGTATCAGGCATGAGTCACCTAAGTAGATAAGAAACGCAGCTATGCGTATTGGTAATACATGTATAACGCAAATGCATTAGCAATAATGAAGGTAACGAATGATTTTTAATTTACAATAAGATAACTATTAAAGGATTGAATTACGATAAAATAATAATTAATGAATCGATTATATGAATAACTTGGATGAATAATAATGAATGATAATGTGAGGAATAAAGTTTAGAAGATCTCACTTATCTTTTAAGATTTGCCGTCCGCCTCCGGTCACGTACGCAGTGGGTCCAAAGTTCAAGCGATGTTCACTTTGCTTCACGTCACAATAATTATTTAATTTATAGGTCTTCTTGGTTCTTAAGAGGTGAGATGGACCATATGTAAAGTCCTCTGGTTGTATGCTTGCTGTTACTAAGCTGTCTTCAATGATTAGTGGACTGTTTTTAATATATGCTTTATTACAATATAATTATTACACGTATGATAATGTATGCGTCGCCGGACGGTGTATGGCGGACTGCTCACACGCGGCGCTCCCCTCTCTCCCCGACGTAACCGGTTGGTGTTAACACACTTACTTGAAATAGCAAGAACCTAATGCGACCTTTATATTGGAGTCGCCCTCGGATCATGACTCCTTGGTATTATTGCTCCATGCCGCGTGTAACGTGACCCACAATCCTTAGCTCGCCGTATATAATCAAAAGAGGGCTTAATGGCTCATGCGCAGTTGTCGGTCGCAGTCATGCGCGAGCGATCTTCAATCCACGAAATTAATTTTTTATTGTACTCCGGGGGGGGGTCTACATAAATGTTTGGTTTAATTATTTAATCGCTAACTTATGTGATTAAATATATATTTGTCGATTAGGTTGTGCTTGGAAAATGTCTACATGGATGCGTATTCAAGAAGACTTTATTCGGTGTTGCCAAACTTAGATTACGATTTCCACGACCTGTTCATGTTACCAGGTTCACAAACCAAATTTGCGCAACCTCTAGTGTTGCCACTTACATATTAGCATTATGCTAGCACACCTTGTCATAGACAGATAGAAGTCTCCATTCATCGTCTATTGCTTGTGTTTCTTTATTCTGTATTAAGTTGGCTCAGTGGTTCTTTGAGCTTGCGAAACAGCATTTTTTGGTGATAATATCGATAGCTTCTGCAGTAATACGTCGGAAAAGTTGTATCTATTCCTGATTTGACAGCATCCAGTTATAAGGAAGTCTCTAGATCTTTTTGTAAATCTAAAATCTAGTCTGTGTTTGAGTGAATATTCTGTTTTGCTAGTTCAGTCATTACTTTTATCCCGAAATATATATTATCAGTTCGTAAAAAATATTCTTCTTTAGTGGGATCAATAGTGTTCAAGTCATTTTGAACAATATAGTCTTGTTTCATATAGAACAAAATAAGTTCTTGATACGTTGCTTTCATTTTTCTGTGCAGTTCTGTTATGGCTACACAACTTTTTGGAAAATATTGATTCAAATTAACCTTTAGACACCTGACGTGTTTTCAGTTACACTACCACCTGACGTTGGTCCTGGAGATCGCTTGCATATTTCCTATGGTTATCATCTATTGTTTAAAATATTATATTTAATAAAAATCATATCTGTATTTTCATTATATTTTTATTATTACAAGTTTTTAAACTATTCAAAAGTATGCATTTACTTATTAAAAATCAACACTTAATTATATAAATTTTATCAAAAATCTAGGAACTTTGAATATCTATAATATGTATGTTTTTTTTTTTTTTTTTTTTTTTATTACAGGAGTTCAGCAGACAGGCAGACAGCCCACTTGATGGATAGCGGTTACCATCGCCTATGGACATTTGTAACACCAAAGGTACTACTAATGCGCTGCTGCTCTCTTGAAGGAGACTGGAGCCTGGTCACTAATGCCGGAACACAACTAAGGGTTGTTATGGCGACATACTTTACACCAGGGGTGGTAGCCATCCAGTCGGGCAAATGCCCTACCACCTGGCTGTGGGTTGTTTTGTCGCCTCTTACGACAGGCCGCCCGGCCGCAGGAATTTGTATTCTTTCTCCGTTCCTGCACGGATAAATAATAATAATGTATAATAATATGTATAATAATATGATCTGAGTAGAAACTTTCTCTATAACACTATATTTTTTATTTATTTACGAGAAGCTCGTTATATAATCTCTAACTTAAATTAATTTTTGGTACTTTTAAGCCACAATTATCACAAAATCACAACCCACAAACTTTCACAAGTTGCGACGATAATTAAAGCACATTTTTTGGCTGCATTCAAAGCTAATCCGATTCTTACATTCACATGTAAGCTGTTTTGCGTTTTTTCTTAGGGTCACAGGTTGAACATGTCTTGCGCTTATCAAATTTTTCAGATTTTTCAATTGTTGAAGTGTTGGGTATTTTATATATTTTTAAGATTCGACGAATGGCGCATATAAGTTCCCGTTGCAAACCACAGCTGTGCATGCGGCGTTCCAAATGAGGCCCTATAAGTTCTTCAACCAATTTTTTTTTGAATTTCAGTCTTGGCACCTTTGTCTGAGCTTGGTTTATGTTATTGATAGCATATGCGTTTGCTCCAGATATGTCAAGCATTCTATGTAATATTGCCATCGGCCATCGTTGATTTCTTCGAGACGTAGAATAAATAAATTGAGCATTTCTGATCCAGCACGTTAACGCCGCCTTTTGTGCTATTGTAAAACATGATCATTTCCGGTTTTTGAGTATCTGAATCAATGGTTGGTGTATGTTGCGTGCTGGACAGTAAAAGCACAGATTTGTTTTGCTTTGGTACAAAAGACATTAATGTAGCATCTGTGTGAACCCGAAAATGGCTGACCCAACTTCTCGATGACGGTTAGAAAGAAACTGAGGATGGATTTCACATTTGTTTTTCTTCAAATTTCCCACTAGCGTCAGTGGCTTTTCTTTTAGCTCTTTCATAAGCTCCACTGATGTGAACCAATTATCAGTTGTCACATTTCTGTGGGTGCTTCTATATAAGTTACCAATCTCAAAACTGCCTGGGTAGGTTTGTTCAACCTTTGGCACTCAGCTGGTAGGCCTATCTATACCATCAGAATCTTTCCCTAAATAGATGGAAGCGTCCAGCAGGTATCTAGTTTGAACATCAGTAACGCACATGATTTTCAGACCATATTTGTTGTTGTGTTTTTTGGCATATACCTGCCACGAAAAGCTTCTAACATCTCATTCATGCAAGCATAGTTTCCAATTGAATAATTTCTCTGCAGTTGTATGCTTTACTATTTGTTCTAACATACTTTCAGTAAAAAACAAGCTCCATAAATCCAGGGGTTTCGTATTTGCATGTAGAATATATTGAAAGTTTGGTTTGAAACCGGGTTGCTGAATGATGTTATGCTGCAAAGATCTTGTTCTTGAGACTGGAGGATGGGCTGACCAACGAAATCGGTTCTTACCAAAGTAGTTTTTGTGCCTTACCGATGGAATATCGTCGTCAGAAGATGGATCTTCTATCGGTGGGATGTTCCTGTTTTAATTTTTAGCAGGTTGAGTCCGATGACACCTCTGTTCTGTTTTTCTTTATATTTTGGCAATTCTTTGTGACATTTTTTTTTAAGAAACCCTGGTACAAAATCAGGTCCTGGAAGATTATTTTTAAATTTAAGTACATTTTTATCTAATTTATCTAAATAGTATTTAACAAGGAATCTTAGATCTAACGAATCAAGGGGATATCGCCACTCTGCACATATATTTAATCATCTCTTTTTCTTCCTCTTCTGACAATGTTGTTGGTCCACCCTGTTTCTCATAGTCCTTGTACTATGTATGTCTATATAAAACAGACTTATCAATATTACATTTTGCAGCTACAATATTTAAGGAATGTTTTCTTGTTTTGTATTCGGCCTCCTTGTTGTATTAGTTCTTCGTCATACTTTTATATAGTTTTCCTCGTTCATTAGGTTTGTAAACATATTTGTAGGCATTATGGACCTGCAACAATAAAATGTCCATGTATTATACTGACAGACAGAAAGAACAAATAATCACGACTCATTTCTTTTACAACCCACTGCATCCCTAGTTATACGACAGGGTAACCAGTCCCAGAAACTCATCTATTAAAAACACTGGTTCTAAAAACTACTATTTTTTGTATCAATATTACTAAGTCTACTAATGCTTATACCAATAATTTTAAGTCTACGACTTCTTATACCAATAATAAAAAGTCTACTAATTCTTATACCAGTCATACTAAATAAATAATAATAATAATAAACGAATTCTTATAATACTAAGTCCACAAATTCTTATACCAATAACGAGACAATTTATAAAATTCATTATAACAAACTAGTACAATTATCTTCATTATAAGAATTGGTAAAGATATGGTAATTTTTTTATTCTTTTGAGAACTGGTAAAGAAATAGTTAAACTTTAGTAAAGTAATAGTAGTTTTATTTATTATTTCTATGAGACATTAACATAAACTAGTAAAATTATTTATTACTAAAATATAACAAAATTATTATTTATATACATAAATAGTACAGCTATTTCTAATACGTATGTAAATTTCTCCTCAAACTCGAGGGAGATTCTTCCGATCTTCAGATACTTCAAATGCTCTATTCTGAATCTGAAGATTTGTTTGGGTATTAGGCTTAGCATAACGATTATAAATATTTTTCTACAAAAAACCAGGCTCATTTTGAGTTGTATTTCGTCTTGGTCTTTACAACATTTCTTATAAATATTAAATGACATATAAGCTAAAACACATATAGACAATATTGTTGTAATTCCGCTAAAATAGTTTCCGTATTTAATGTGGTAAGGTTGATTTCCTATCTTCTCTATTTCGTCACTGACTGATTTAATCTATGTGTGACATAATGTAAGAAATCTAAATCGATGTGAGAAATATAAATAATAAGAGTTAAATATGGAATTGTATTATTTATCCTTTCCTTGGAACAGCAATCATCTTCTATATATTAAAATTTGGAGAGGGTAAATTTAGTTTAGACTCATACTCTGCAGATGCAACAAATTGTAAAAGATTATGAAAACTTTACAGCCTTTAGCAAGCTTGAGGATTCCTGTTCCAACAATATCGTAGTCACTAAGAGTATTGTCACATTTAACAGATAGTTTTAGTTTAATCAGACTGTACATATAACCACTTATTATTATTAAGTTTTTACCCAACCACAGGGGGAAACGCATATTTGTGTTTTGTGGAAAACTTTTTATGGTACCAATAGAGTTGACCTGTTGGTGATTTTGATTGCGAACGTCTATGAGATTTGCATCTGCTACGCCAAGATGACCGTTTGGCGGTTAGGGCGTCGACCTTTTGAGACAATTCCAGTAGGCAACGCTTGATTGATTCAATGTGTTTTCTGAAGGGATAGATGTCGCACGCCTGTGACGGAAGTTGAAGGAGAGGGTGTGTCCACTGTGGAGTCAGCGATTTGAGCCACCTTATCAAGTAGGAGGTCCAATTGGGCTTTCAAAATCCTCTGCGCTTCATGAGGTAAGCGGTGCATCCATAGTTCACGTAGGATGCCCTCGTCACCACGTTTGAGCTACCCAAAGAACGGAGATGGCGGAGGAAGGCCGTCGGATTTCTATCTCCCAGTTCTTCTTTGCTCAGGAGTTTGCGCATCCGTTGCTCCTTGGAGGATGAAAGTCGGTGTATAAGTTCTTTTTTTAAATTCTCGTACTTATTTGCTTTAGGTGGGTTGATGATGATATCTTCGACTACATCAGCCACCGAATATT